>CM061534.1:27778676-27949027 GCA_030545055.2 Neoaliturus tenellus | reverse complement strand
TAAACGGCAACCCATGCTGTTGGGCCGAAATTGGCTCAAACATATTGCGTTGGATTGGAAGTCCATTTTCTCATGCAATTTCTCATGTAGTTTACCAGAAAATAAATCTTTGCCTCAAAAATTAGAGACTAAGTTGAAGCCAACGCCAGGTTCAGTGCTGAAGCAGAAACCTAACCTAACTTCGGATTCTTTGATCCAACCTGATGTAGGCCTAGTTGATACTCTGAAACAAAAGTATGCAGCTGTGTTTAGGGGTGGCCCTGGTGAAATTAAAGATGTTAAGGCTCGTATTGTACTAAAAGAAGGTGCGGTACCGAAATTTTGTAAATTTAGACCTGTGCCTTATGCCTTAAGACAATCTGTTGAAGATGAAATTGAACGTATGATATCTGAAGGGATTGCATATCCGGTTACCAATTCAGAGTGGGCTACGCCCATTGTTGTAATTCAGAAGAAGAAGGGAGTTCGTTTGTGCGGGGATTTTAAGGTCACCTTAAACCAAGTAATTCAGTCCGAGCACTATCCCTTGCCGCAATCGGAAGATATTTTTGCCTCGTTAGCTGGCTGCAGCTGGTTTTCTGTCTTGGATTTGGAGGCTGCGTACCTTCAGCTTGCTGTTGCAGAGGAGTCACAGGATCTCTTAACCTTGGCAACTCACAAAGGATTGGTGAGACTGCGACGTCTGCCCTACGGATTGTCGTCTGCACCGGCCCTCTTCCAGGCCGCCATGGATAAAATTATTGGAGGTCTACCCGGTACCGTAGCGTACCTCGATGATGTCTTAGTGGGAGGATCCACTCAAGAGGAAGCACGCTCAAGGTTGGAACAAGTTCTTCAGCGACTCCAGAGCTATGGCGTCAAGGTAAACGAAGGTAAATGTTGATTTTTACAACCTTCTGTTCAGTATCTAGGCTATTGTCTGACTTCCGATGGCATCGGTCCACAGGAGAGCATCTTGGAAGCTATTCGGAGCGCACCTGAGCCCACCAATAAAGAAGAGCTTAGGGCTTATGTAGGCCTAATAAATTATTACGGTAAATTCATCTGTAACCTTTCTGATAAAATAAGTTGTTTTTATGACTTGCTGAGAAATGATGTACCTTTTGTTTGGTCTAAGGAGTGTTCAAAGGTTTTCCAACAAAGTAAATCTTGGGTATTGCGCTCTGATGTTCTTGTGCACTATGATGTCAATAAGCCATTAATATTGACTTGTGATGCCAGCCCTAGAGGTGTGGGGGCAGTGCTCTCTCATATGATTGACGGGGTCGAAAGGCCGATTGCCTTCGCATCAAAGTCCTTAAGTTCCAGTGAAAGGAATTATTCGCAGCTACACAAAGAAGCACTTGCTCTTGTTTACGGGGTAAAAAAATTCCAAAAATATATTTATGGTAGAAGTAATGTAGTGTTGCAGACAGACCACGCGCCACTAGTTACCATCTTCGGAAGCAAGCGTGGAGTCCCCAGTGTTGCAGCTGCACGTCTCCAAAGATGGGCTTTGCTCATATCCGCCTACAACTTCGAGGTGAAGTACCGTCGCGGCGCAGATTTGCCGCATGCCGATGCTCTTTCACGCCTGCCCCTACCCCAAGATGACACTCTCGAGTTGGACACCAACTATATCTCACACGTGGACATCTGCCTGGAGGTATTCAACTGCTACCAAGTGGTGAGTGATGACACACCAATTACTGCTAGAGATATTGCTAGGCTAACTGAAAATGATCCTGTTTTGTCTAAAGTTAGAGATTTCATTTGGCATGGCTGGAAGGATATTAGTGATCCAGATTTTAAGGAATTTTTCAAGAGGAAAGATGAATTGTCAGTTGATAATAATTGTGTCATTTGGGGCTCGAGAGTAGTAATTCCTCTGAAGCTGCGTAATGCTGTAATACGGTTGCTGCATGACCAGCATCCTGGTATTAACAGAATGAAAATGCTAGCCAGAAGTTATGTCTGGTGGCCAGGCCTAGACCAAGCTATTGAGGAAGCCGTGTCTTCTTGTCACATCTGCCAGTGTACGAGGAACGCTGCGGCTAAGGTACCGTTACATCAGTGGCCTCGAGCTTCAAATCGGTGGCAAAGGATCCACATTGATTATGCGGAGGATCCGCAGACTAGGCAGCAAATGCTTATTGTAGTTGATAGTTTTTCCAAATGGCTAGAGGTTTTTATTATGAAATCAACTACTTCCTTCAAAACTGTTGAACGATTACGTACGCTCTTTGCGTCTTTTGGACTACCGGAGGAACTGGTTAGTGACAATGGCCCAAATTTTACAAGTGCAGAGTTTAGGGATTTCCTTAGGAAAAATGGGGTAAAATTCACACTTTCACCCCCTTACCATCCGGCTTCAAACGGAGCCGCGGAGCGGTGCGTCCAGGAGGTTAAGAAAAATCTCAAGAGGCAAGTCATGGGTGAAGGCTCAGAGGGCATGTCCTTGCAGCACAAGCTAGACAACTTTTTGTTTGTTTATCGAAACACTCCTAACACAGTTACAGGCCTAACCCCCGCTGAGTTGTTCCTGCAGTGGAAACCCCGCACTAAATTAACTCTGCTGAAGCCGAACCTGCTGTCCGACATCGACAAGAAAAGGGAAATGCAAAAACGAGCAGCTGATGCCCATAGGGGCGTGGCCAGATCCTTTGTGGAAGGGGAAAAGGTGTTTGTCAAAACTGTGAGGCAGGAGCATGTATCTTGGGTACCAGGCAAAATCTTGGAACGAAGGAGTCCATCTACATATGTGGTTAGTGTACTGGGAAAGACACGTTTTTGTCATGCCGATCACTTAAGAAGTTGCCAGTTAGAGGAAGAAGTTCCAATCTTGAGGCCTATGCAACAGCTGTCACCGATGCAACAGTTGCCACTAAGTAGGCCTATTTCACCCGCTAAACCTCCGACTACAACTTCGCCTCCACTAGCGAAACAGCAATCTCCAAACTCACGGTCGCCTCTGGATCACCATTCTACCGGATCTCCAAGCTCCCAGGTCCGCAAAGATGAGACGCATGCAGTGCAGCCCGGCAAGCAGTGCAGTCCGCCCCAGCTCCGCAGATCCCAAAGGACGGTGCGGAAGCCGAAGAGATTGGAATTTTAAGTATAAAAATATAGGCCTATACTAAAGAAGAGTTTTAGTTTGTTTTATCTAAAAGTAAATTTTGGTTGTGAGATTTGAACTGTAAATTAAAGTAAAGGTGTCAGTTTTTATTTTAAATTGGGCTTAGTCTGGACTTTGATTTTTTGGCTAAGCCTGTAAGAGAAGAGCTCATTTTTAAGTTGGGGCGAGTGTAATATATGTTAGTAATTATTATAACAGAAGGAACATTTAAGTTGTTGGGTTGGCTGCACTGCCTTGCACGTGACGTCGCCGGCCAATAGCGACGTCTCTTCAGTCCCGTAACGAATGCAGGTTAGTGAAGCTCGCGGGTTCTTTCTCTTTATAAAAGTAGCCAAGTATAACCTGCCTTAAATATACTATGCATTGTTTTGCACATTTAGAAATTGTAATTTAGGGTGATACTTAATGAAATATTTTATTTATTTATTTATATACAGTCATCACACATTTTTACAATGAACTGTACGATAACAATGGTAAATTTAGTAGGTACAACAATAATAGACAACGAAGATATGACAATAATAAACCACTATAATGTGGTACAACAATAGTAGACTCTGAGTATACAATAGTAATTAATTTTCACATGAGTGATTTTTTTAGAGTTTCAGGATCGGAAGTCAATATATCTCACAGCCAATGAAGCGTTCCTCTTTAATGTAGAGAAGGACGACTAAATAAGTCCACCTCGTTACAAACTGCATTCTCAATTCTTGTGGTAAACAGCTGGGAGTGTCTGCTAAAGTCATGAAAGTCTATCTTGAGCAGAATTTTGGGAAAATCGATATAGCTATTCAAGACTGATTTTAAAAGTGTCATTCTTTATATATTAAAAAATATTTACATTGTAATTTCACTGCATTTTAATTATGAATTATTGAATTGGTCTACAATCATTAATCTAGTTTGGCGTATTAAACACTACTGTATGTAGTTTAACTGCAATCATTTAGTAAAATAGTACTGTCATTATGAGCAACAACTAGAGTGTTATCTACGAGTAATAACAATTGCATTGCTGTTTTATTCAAATGTATTTACTGTTTTGATTAAATACAAGTATGTAAACATTTGGACACAATTTATTATTAAGGTTAATGGTTGGTGTCCAAATACAATGTGATATATTTGTCTGTAGCTCATAACCATAGCGGACCCTAAAGACATATAATTAATTATTATAATGAAAAGAGCTGATGATATTGACACTGAGCAACCCATCATTGTATTATCAATTTCATAGTTTAGTTTTTATCATTCTGCACGAAATCAGCCTGTTTTTTGTTCTCTCAACTGTACCAAAACCGATTCTATTTGTCTTGGGACTAAAAAAATCATCTGGAGAATTTTTTAGGTCCTAGGACTGAAAAATCTGCTGTTAGCTATGTATATTATTATTTATTTATTAATGTTGAGGACCAGAATCTTGAAATTCAAACGTTATAAAGAGCATTGTTTGTAAACTACATAAATGTAAAGACTGCATATTAATAACTTTGTAAATATAACCTTGAAAATACAACTTTATAGTTAATATTTTTTATGATCAAAAGTCTATTTTCGCATTATGATAAAAAACGTTGTTCATCACTCGGAGCAAAATGCCTTTTTGATACTTAATCGTTTTTAAAAACTCGGCTGCGCCTCGTTTTTCAAACACGATTGCGCACCAAAAAGACCCACTTTTGCTCCTAGTGATGAAAACTACTTTTTAACATCCTGTATGAAGAAAAACACCATTTAACCTCCATTAAATATAACGAGAAATGGTACTTAAATAAAAATAAACTTCCAGGTTCCTTACAATAAAATTCATATTTATATAACAAATCGTGACTTATATTTTAAAACATTTCTTTGGGCTTTGTTAAGAGTCTACAGTACCTCCACCATTTTTATATTTTGTCCCAACAAACAACAATGTTTAACTCAAAACATTACTAGTCATTATTATGAAACATGTTGAACATAAATTAATTTTTGTGTTCAAGGACTCAAATTACTACTTTAATCTTGCGTAGTTAGGCTTCGTTAATTTGTAAGTGTTTTTTGAATGGTAGCGATAATCTTAATATATTATTAATTTTAGTTTATTATTTGAAAATTTATAAATATATTGTTATCAAAAGCTTGTCTTTCTTCCTCCATAGGTAATAATACTTACTTAATTTCCTTGTTCTAAAAATACCTTCATTTGCAAACACCAAATAAAGTTAAAGGCATTTTGAGAATTGCAATATTAGAAACTTAAGTATATCCTATACTATAATACGAGGAATGTCTGAAGGGATGTGTGTTCCACGATCTCGAAACCTAGCTGTCAGATTTTGCTTAAACTTTGCATTTAAGAGTGTTTTGGCCCAAAAATAAGTTTAGAAAAAGTCTCAATCCCGTGAAAAATCTAATTTTGTCTAAATTTAAGTTTAAAAATCGTAATTTTTTACATTGGTCTTATGGGTTGCTATTTTGGTAACGAAATAACAACAAAATGTAAACAAAAGTAAAGGATCATTAATGTTAAGCAGACTTATTGAAACAGCTGTTAACTGTGAAGAGGTATAGTTGGTTGTTGGTGGAAATATTAAAACTGAATTAAAACCAACGAGCAAGGCTCGGTTAACCAGGTACTTTTACAAATTCGCAAACCAATTAGAAAAATACCGATCCGAACCAAATCATTAACAGCCACTTTGCTTTGACTAAAAGCTAAATGAGTCAAGAGAAGCTTCCTTCTAAGAAATTCAATTTAAATTAAGAAATTATTTTATTTCAAAGAGTTTGTTCCCTCAAGTAGATACTTTGCTAAAGACCCCTTAGCATTACGCTTATTACAATAATAACTTTCTGACTGATAAACACTTTAATAGAAATGGTTCATGAAATTTAATCTTTATTTTACAGGAGTTCCTTGATTTATTTCCAGTTTAATATATTTTTAATGTCCTGGAAAGGAATTGGATATATTTAATGATAAGATATGTTTATTATTTAATTAAAAATACTGCTTTCTATTTCAAATATTTTTAAGTTTTGGTACGGACTTAGAATAAATATTTTAAGCAAACTATTTAAAATATTTTGAAATGTGACGTTTTAGATACAATTACATAAAACCCGTCTTATAGAAATAAAGATTTAGACTTTCTTTGAACGTTTTTCAGTTATTCCTGCAGAATATTAATGCAAAAAAACTTTACCATATTTTATTTAGTTATAAAAAATTAAACGTTTTTTATTTACTATCTGTTAAGAACTTAGTTTACCGTGAATAATCAAATTTTACTGATGTAGATAGACACAATATAAATAAAATATCATCTGTAGTTAACATAAATATAATAGACCCCAAATTCAAAATCAATATAATACTAATTAAAATTAAACCTTAAATATAAATTTTTAACGTAGGATTTATTGTATATAAGTTAAAAGAAACAACTTGGGTTAACCTCAAAGATAACTTACCTCAACATACAAGATGCTCTGAGCTGCAACAAGAGGTTTCAATACTACTAAAGGCAAACTATTTCTCATGTACTCAAACCTCTTCGAATGTTGCAAGTTCTGAGTGGAATACATTTCAAGAGCGGATTTTAAGCAAAGTAATGTCAAGGAAAGATGTGTTATTTTTCAATAAAATATAGGTCTATATGTTTAAACCATGGAAAACCTTAGTAGAACCATAGATTAAACATACTCTCCAAGTAGATAGCCCGTCCTAATGTAAGGGGCGGGTGCATTCCACTTGTACGTTCAGTCATAAAGTACGGAGGCGGTAGAGCTTTTAGCGTTGAATGCTTGGTGGCGCAGTGGCGCTCACAGAATTGGCGAAAACTTGAGTGGCTCATGCCAATTTCGAATTTAAGTTTTCACCAATTATGTGAGCACCGCTGCGCCCCCAAGCGTTTAACTTAGAGGGCTAACGCCGCCACCGTATGACTGAACGTACAAGTCTAATGCACCCGCCCCTTGGTCCCAGGACAACTTTAAAACTGGTTTACACTAGTTGCGAAAATGACATTGGGTGCAGCAAACGCAGTTGCCATAACACTTTGGTAAGTCTTTTGGCTGTCGACTATGACAATTTCCTTTACTTCATAATCTATTCATGTTCAAGACAGCCGGGGGTGAGGATTGCATCGGGCATGGAAACATCCAGCTGGAACATATTCATGTTCAAGAGAGCGAGGGGGTGATGTGGATGCATCGGACATGTAAACCACTAGCTGGAACATGAGTGGACAGTCGGTTGGTTGGCCGTTTAGAGGGCAGAGCGGACCGTTGTCACAGTACGGTGGTTGGCCCTCTGAATGGTCAGTCTGATGTCCCATCTCTCACTCTTTCTCTTCCTTCAATGTCATAACCTACTGGGGACTTGCGCAAAATCTCAATGGTTTGGCCGGGGTCTCCTTATCCACCACCACCAACACCACCACGACCACCACCACCACCACCACCACCAACAACAACAACAACAACACCAACAACAACAACAACACCCGCCCTTTACATTAGGATGGGCTATCTATGGAAGGATGTTTAATTTATGGTAAAACTGGATACAACGGATAAGCCTTATTAATTATAATAAGGAAACTAATAATTTCATGTTTGTATAAATTAAACTTTATAAAAAGAATATTTACTGTCTCTAAAAGTAGTTTAAACTAAGTATCAATATTTATTTAAAATGACTCTTGTGGCTGTATATGTACAAAAAATATAGATTGACTTAAGAGCAGCGACACGTTTGCTTCCGATGGAAGAGTCTTGGTGTTCCAGTTCTTAACCTGATTCTTAGCAAATGCCCATCAAGTTCCATTTCCAGCAAAACTAGACTTCATTTCATATGAGGTGAGACTCACATAAAATGCATTATAAAACTTGACTACACCAACGGTCCGCTCCCGGTTTATTCCCCTCCACCTATCATAAACTGCATTTTATATGTACTTACTTACTTTCCGCTCAATTGGCCTTAACTTCCCAGAGATACATTTATTTAGTGCTTATAAGAATAACTTATAAGCAAAACACATGATACTGTCAATTACCATCAATAAGCAATTATTGTTTCTAAATAGAAAAGAATATAACCTACAGAGACTGAATTACATTTCCCCAGGATGGAACTAGCAGCTGTAACGCGCTGCTGGGTAAGCGTATAATGTTTCGAAGCTTTAAATTATGTTTACTTTGTCGTCGCTACCCGTCACCTTGGGGATCCCGTCCATTAGCTTGATTATTTCACATCATAAACCATCACGTAATTAATCTATTTAATGGTGTTAAAAATATACGAGAGTAATGAATCCTCTTTTTAAATGAGACGGTGCTACACGTATTGATACACAGTACATAAATATGAAACAAGTTTACTAGGCAAATATTCCGACCTTAGGCTGTACAGGGTTAGTTAGGATCGCATTGGTTTTTAACTTAAGTTTTACTGGAAAACATCTCATAAAATGGTAATAAAATCAATAAAATGCTATCAACTTATTCTACATTTTAAATAGAATTTGAGCATTGGTTTTTAGTTAGTTCTGTCCTCGTTGTTATCCTTTCTTGGCTTTTTGATATGTTAATAAAAAAAACGGAAATCTGTTTGCTTTTTTATTGATAATTAATACTCTTTTTAAACTAAAATTTGAACATTATACAATCTAACTATTATTCTTGAAAGTGCTCTTATTTATGTTATACTGTAGCCTTTACAAATAACAGTATCAGCCTATATTTCATAGCTATTGTTAAAAATGACGCTTTTCGTACTAGGTCAAGTTTGATGAATGAATTACCAACCAAGATAATAAAACCTTTAGGTCAGTTATTAAAATACAGTTTTTGTTATGAAATGCTAAGTTTATTAGATTAGAAAGTAAAAAAACAAGTGTTTACAAAAAGTGGGTGATTATTCAATCCATCTTAAAGTTGTTTCGCATAGATTTTTACCAATACAATTAATAGTTCATTAGAGGAAATTGTCAAAATAAAAAATGAAAAAAACAAACTAATAATTTATTTTTTTAAATCTTTCTTTACACGTCTAACATATACAGTGAAAAGTAGGGCTACTAATCAAACTTGATGGAATGCTTAAAAATGAGATTATTGAAAACTGAATCGCATCTCTTTCGTAAATATCACGTTTGATGTGATATCAGATGTGAAGTGTGCTATTTTGAATAACAAGGGGTTTTGTGTCCCGCTCAAGGGGCGTTGAGTTACTCAGAGAAAACATTCTTCAATATATTTTGCTGAGTTAAATTCAACTTACTTTGTTTTAAAACTTATCATTTTATTAAATTTATTGCCAGATATAGTTTTATTTAAGCCTAATACACATTTACATTTCGCTTATCTAACAAGCTGCAATAAAATGAAATGTACATTTAAAACTTTTGTTTAAACCACATTTACCAGTTCAGTTTAGTCTCTTCACTGGCACGTTACATCAATAGCCAGAGACTTGTCCTACATATATAACATTATAGTGATATTTAAATTTAAATTTTTAAAATATACTTGTTTGGAAATTATGATATAAACTCAGCAATTGTTTTAAAATTTCTTTTCTCCATATGCAAGAGCCGTACGTTTATATGTGGAAATTATTATACATAACAAGGGGGTGAGCCACCGTAGTACAAGTGAACAGTGCTTGTTGTTGTGGTTAGTGAATAAGAGACCCCGGCTCAACCGCTCAGCACGTCTGGCCTTAAAGGGAATCTTACGCAAGCCCCCAGAAGGGAGTGATGTTGAAGGGAGAGAAACAGGAAAGCAGACAACCGACTATCATTGCTCATGGGACAACAGGAAAGCATACAACCGTCTCCCTGAGCTGTTGTGACAAAAGGAAAGCAGACAACCGTCTGCCCGTGCTCCTGTGACAACAGGATAGCAGACAGCCGTCTTCCCGTGCTCCTGTGACAACAGGATAGCAGACAGCCGTCTTCCCGTGCTCCTGTGACAACAGGATAGCAGACAGCCGTCTTCCGTGCTCTTGTGACAACAGGAAAGCAGACAACCGTCTCCCATTGCTCATGGGACAACAGGAAAGCATACAACCGTATCCCTGTGCTCTTGTGACAAAGGAAAGCAGACAACCGTCTTTCCGTATCCTTTGACAACAGGATAGCAGACAGACGTCTCTTCGTGCTCCTGTGACAACAGGATAACAGACAGCCGTCTCCCTGTGCTCTTGTGACAACAGGATAGCAGACAGCCGTCTTCCCGTACTCCTGTGACAACTGGATAGCAGACAGCCGTCACCCCGTGCTCTTGTGACAACAGGATAGCAGACAGCCGTCACCCCGTGCTCCTTTGACAACAGGATAGCAGACAGACGTCTCTTCGTGCTCCTGTGACAACAGGATAGCAGACAGCCGTCCCTCCATGCTCCTGTGACAACAGGATAGCAGACAGCCGTCTTCCCGTACTCCTGTGACAACTGGATAGCAGACAGCCGTCACCCCGTGCTCTTGTGGCAACAGGATAGCAGACAGCCGTCACCCCGTGCTCTTGTGACAACAGGATAGCAGACAGCCGTCACCCCGTGCTCTTGTGACAACAGGATAGCAGACAGCCGTCTCCCCGTGCTCGTTTGACAACAGGATAGCAGACAATAATAAATGAAATTTGGCCCCAGTTTCTAATAGTAGTAAACAACATGTAAAAATATATGTCAAAGTAAAAGAAGTGTAAAATCCACTGGACATTGATATTTAAGAACTGATTTCCTACGGATATCGTACCATCAATGAAACAAGCAATTTACTCCAGATAAAATTTTATAAATTTTTCTTCAAATAAAACAAGATTACATTATGTACTAATAATGTTTATAGGAAAATTTGTTAGTTTTTAAATATATTTGAAAAAAATGTTTTTAATACTTTGTTTTTAATTCAATTAATGACACGTTGAAACTGTTCAAATGTACCCTACCTTGTACCCGAAGTCAATTAAGAATATTAAAGCCCATCGGCATTCTCCATGGTTTGTTAAGGCTCTTCAACTGTGTAAAGTATATTTGATTTAGAGAAGTTAATAAACTGCAATGACGTAACGAATGAGTGACATTTGTATTCTTTAAACCAAGAAATATATTTGAACAGCCCACAAGATGAATGATGTTTATGATAAGGGGATGCTAAGGTCGGCATTCATCATCAAAGGCTGGAGGAAGCCTAAATAATAGAGCTTCTTGTCTTCATTAGGAACAGCGGGGAGAGACTTTTTCACTCCTTTAGCAAACTTGACGTTACTTATATGCTTCGAATAGCAAATATTTGCTTAGCTAATTTATCATACGAAAACTTGAAATAGTTCTATGTATATGCATTGATAAATCTAAAATAGTTCAACTTTGATTTGAAAACGTTTTTGATTTAAAAATATCCTAAAACACATTCAGTATAAAAAATACCTATTGATATTTGTTCAGTTGACATAAAGTTACAACAAGAGGTTTATTTTATTAAGCTCTTTTTTAAACTCTGCTATTTAATTGGTTAAATTTAATTATCTACTTCTTAAAATGGTTGTAATAAATTATAGTAATAGTGTCTGGAAAAGATCACATTTTAAGTGAAGGATAAACGCATTTTAATAGATGTTGCGCATTAAGAACCATAATAGAGATCGTAACTACCGAACTTTTAACGTAGATTTGTTTCCACCAAAGCGCTCTACATTTCTTAAACTTCTTTGTCGAAAACTCATTCGCAAATTTTCTTTTACGTCAGAAAGGAATTACTGCACTAAGCTTACATAATCTATTTATTTTTCTTTCTTGCGTTGTAAGATGTATGCCTAGTTTGCTCGAATCCATTTGAATATAATGGCATTTCTTCTTGTGATATTATGAGGTGGAATTAGCTTATTTCAATACTAATTTAGAATAAAGAGACCGCCTATGACAAGTTTAAAAAGGATTTGAAGGGTTACTTGCTTAAAAAGGCCCAATTATCCCTTGCAGAATTTTTTCATGAGTTACTATATGGATCAGATTTTATAATTACAACATGATAGTCTTATTTTAAGTTAAGAAAGGACACCGTTCATGTATACTTGATGTATATATTTTGAATAAAGTGAATATTGAATTGAATTGATATCATTATTTTTGTCTTAACTACAATTATGTTAGTTAGATTCGATTATTTTAATATTTATTTTGAAAGAAACTGTCAGAACTATGACTAATTACATTTTAGTTGGATAAATAGAATGTTTTAAAAATTTTCCCTAATTGTATTAATAAAAAAAGTGACATGTAAAAACTTTATTTAAAAAAATTAATAACTTGATAAGCTATATTTACGTTAAATATATCTATAGTAAACTTAGTTTGTAAAAGAATATTTATAGTATAATAAAAGATAAAAGTTTAAAATAGTTATTTTTGTGTTCTTAAATACTAATTGGTCTTAGTTGTCAAATTAAAATTAAGTTGATAAAACACTCGGTTTTATAAGACATTAAAAAACTAAATTTTTTTTATGCCATACAAAATAAAACAATAATATCTCCGGGCAGACATGGATCAAGTATAACAAAAAGTGGAAAAGAAAAGATCTTATGATATATCTTGAACTTAAACCGTTTGTGACGGAAACTTTGCTACTTGTTTTTCCTCTTGCGTGTGGTGTTATTTATTTCATTTATCATTTAATATCATAAACTGGTTTTATCTTGAAATATATTTTTGAAAGCCGGAATTATTTTGTGAATTTGTACATTTGGTTCATAAAAAGTTTAAGACTTAACTAAGGAACATGAGATTGAGCTGTGTGCACCTTTTGATAACCCTATGTATGTACGAACAGAAGTTATTTTATAATGTCACTTACAAATAAAAATGTTGTTATTGTGTTACTAATCAATTCACATTTCGTGGCTTCACGCATTTCAACATCAATGACCTACATATAACACCATACTGTCAGTGTCCTCTGAAGTGTCTACGCTACTTGAGGTCTTTTAGGTGTCTTAGCCTGACAGTGTATGCAAGTTATGTTGATTAAGATGAATGTAACCCTTTACATCAAACCACGAAAAATACACGAGTAGATGAAAGGTTAACAGAATAGTCTCAAGGGGTTCAAGTGGTCGATGGTTGTTTTGTGTAAAGCAGTAACGACATTACTATAGTGTACTTGCTTAGAAACCCACTCGCTATCACGTCTACCGATCCAGCTGCTATCTGTGAGCGGACTCTGGGTGAGTAGAAGGAAGATATAAGTGGCCAGTCAACGGTGCAGTTTCCGCTCATGCAGAATACTGAAAACGTGGTCAATCGTTTCTTTGATTTATCCCCATCGACATCAATAGAGTACGGTAAACGTAATTAACATTCTTACCAGGATGTATTCCAGAAAATCCCACTTTGACCCACAATTTTTTAAACTCAACCTATTGGTAGAAGGTTCCGTCCAACTAATTGGTTTTCTCCTTATCAATCTTCTCTATGGAATATGAAGTTACTTTTACTTTCGTAGCCCAGACATATCCATTTTCCGAGGTATCATAAAGATTTGGCGTTTCGATCTCATTGTACCGCTAATTGTTCCATGTTCAATCTCGTTAACTAGACGTACATCACATCTATAACCTTCTCAACGCTGGTATACTTAGCTGACGAGACGACTTCCGAGAAGGCATGGTAGCATGTGGACACCACCAACAACCGTGCCTGTAATGCAACTGTTGACGGAGCTAAAGGTGACTGTACTATCTGGTGAGATGAATAACTGTGACTTTACTGCAACTTGTGTGGTGGGTAACTGTGACTGTACTGAAACTGTTGTCGTGGGTAACTGTGACTGTACTGAAACTGTTGTCGTGGGTAACTGTGACTGTACTTCATGCTGTTGGTACGAAAATAAAAGTGTTGGTAACTTTTACTGTACTGCAACTTGTGTGGTGGGTAACTGTGACTGTACTGAAACCGTTGTGGTGGGTAACTGTGACTGTACTGCAACCGTTGTGGTGGGTAACTGTGACTGTACTGAAACCGTTGTGGTGGGTAACTGTGACTGTACTGCAACCGTTGTGGTGGGTAACTGTGACTGTACTGCAACCGTTGTGGTGGGTAACTGTGACTGTACTGAAACCGTTGTGGTGGGTAACTGTGACTGTACTGCAACCGTTGTGGTGGGTAACTGTGACTGTACTGAAACCGTTGTGGTGGGTAACTGTGACTGTACTGCAACTGGTGTAGTGGATAATTGTGACTGTATCGCAATTGTTCAGGTTGGTAACTGTGACTGAACTACAATTGTACTGCAACTGTTGCGGGGTTAACTGTGACTGTACTATGAGTATACTGCAAATGTTGCTGTGGGTAACTGTGACTTTACTGGAACTGTTGAGGTTGATAACTGTGACTGTACCGAATCTGGTGTGGTGGGTAACTGTGACAGTATTGCAATAGTTAAGACGCGTAAGTCTTACTTTACTGCAAATTTTTAGGTTATTAACTGTAACTTTACTGTGACTACTGCAACTGATGCTGTGTTTAACTGTGCTTTTTACTGCAACTGTTCCCGGATGATAACTGAGTATGTGCTGCAACTGTTGTGGCAGGTAGCTGTGTGATCACACTGCAACGCAGTTGAATGATGCGTTCCTACAGCCCCTCAATATCATTGTTTTGAAACCGGACTCAACGCCTTCGACAGGGCAAAACCCTTGGAAGCGAGTCAAAGGCAGAGGCCGGCTCAAAGGAAGAGCGGAAAGGACCCAAGAAACACTCAAGAGCTGGCCAACAGAATCCATTTATTTTCAGCTGTAAAAATTAACTCGAACATGGTTTCACAGACATTCACAATAAATACCTTAACTTGATAAATAACCATCTGATATTGTTAATAATATTTCAAATAACATTTGTTTGAAGTGTTGGCAAACATAATTAAAGATTTGGTTCAACTTAAAATTAGTAAATGCTGTTTCTCCCCTTTTGAATTTAAATTTAACTTTATGTTGAGAAATAATTATGATTTTAAATTTAAATGCAAGGTGGCCACCAATAACCATACTGAACAATAAATAAATAAATAAATACACACGTTGAAATTTACATAAAAGGTACAATAAATGACAATTTAACGATTTACGGAAATGATCGCCTGATAAATAACCTTCCGCAACAGCGGTTAATGAAAAAACTTAGTTAGGCCTGCCAGCCTAGCCCACAGATAGGGCACAGCCCTCAAAAATATCTCTTGAAAAATTGAAAAGTAGAAAAATGAAAAGTTTTAAAGTTAATTAAATAAAAAAAAATGCATTGGCCAAAAAAAAATTATTTAAGATAAATTTGTCTCGGCAGTGATTTAAAATGGGAAAGCCAATTCCACCCGGTATCCTCCTGCTGAAAAGGGCGGGCTCCTAATTGGATATAGACCTTACCGACTAAACAAGATCAATTTAACAATATTTTAAAAATGGTACAATTACAAGAATAAAGTCCTAGCCTAACATGGGCCCAAAACTTCACACCGTTGTTGGTTTGGCAAGATGGTAAGTCCAGGTGGAATCACTGCACTGAGATGGTGGATTGCACGCAGTAGTATTGGTAAACACTGACCTCAGCCGTAGACAGAGCCCCGAGATTAGGCCTACCAAGGTAGACTGGGCGGTGGAGCCGGAATGTGCAGGTGACCCCAAGGTGAATAGGCCTACGGTGGACATAGCCTGGGCGGCGGAGTCAGCCGGCGTAGGTGGACATGAGCACCAGCAGGTGTAGTACTAGGTCAGCAGGCAGTATGGATCCATGCCGTGTGGCGCAGCAGTCATCGGGCCAAGTGTTGGGTGGGCAGGATCAGATCATCTCGGTTCAGCGGGCAGCGTAACCGCCATCCATGGGCCCTGTCACAATTCCACTCACAATAACAAACGGTTCCTAAACTCTGTGTTGTTACAACGTGTTACTTGTTTCTGTATTTTTTCATTTTTATTCCTAACCCAATTGCATTGAACTTGTTTAGCCAAAATTGAAAACATTGGAAAAAGGCAGATCAGTTCCATAAGGTAATAGCCTAATGAGTAGCCTAATTATTTATTTTCTCCTTGCATGAGTTTGGTTTGTTACAGTATTCATGAAACTACTTGCACATTGTTTGCTGGTTCATACATGAAAGCCTATCCATGTCTGTGAAATGGGTGAAGTAACTTGTATAAGCATAACACATTAAATTTTTACACTTAAAGCTCATACAAAATGTAAACTACAAAATCTGAAAGGAACTTACAATTTAGGCTAGGCTAGGCCTAGTCCAAGCAAAATGTGACAAGGCGGCTGGATTCTGTCAACCAGCTCTGAGTAATGGGTTTTCCAAACACACAAAATTTGACTGACAATAAACACAATATTCTTGCACTTGGTGAACAATTCTCACCTTAAATCTGAATTGAAACTGTCCTAACCTCAACTTGGATGTTCAGCAGAAACTCACACTGCGATTTTGGCAGAGTGGGAAAAAAGAAATTTCTCCTTTTTTTTGAAAAAATGACAACGAATAATAATTCTGTGAACAATGGATATACATCAATATGAAATAGGAAAAGATGAATCTTACTTACCCGTGAATTAACTTCTTAGAAGTATGCCATCACTAAAGGATGGCACGAGTCGTGTTCAGGAAGACAGACGAACCCAAAGTGAACGAGCAAACTTCCAAGCTTGAAAATTTCAACTTCGCCGGAAGCCACAGAACACGAGGAAAGAATTCTAGAACCTTCCAAAACATCTGGACCAAAAAAAAACTGGCACTTCCGCCAGGCTTGAAAGAAACAGAATTGGAAAGCAAAACGGCCTCGGCAAGACCGACGGCCAGTGCACTGTGACGTGAGGCAAATACAGTAAGAAAATCCAATGAATTTTCGTCCTTGAAATTTGCCACGGCACAACCTCCCCCACGAAAACCAAACCTCCGGGGAGAGAAAGGAACAGAAACGGAAAGTGAACCTCCACCTTCCAGAGGGAACACTCACCTCCGGGAAATTTGCTGGGCCCAGCACTGGTAACAAAAAAATTGACAGTGGAGGACACGGTCTCACAGGAAAGAGAGGGTGATCAGGCCTCCCATTCCATAGGACCTCCGAAAACAGACCCTCAATTGGAGGGTACATCCTTACCCCGGAAGGCCTTCAGTTGGGAAACATGAGCCTTCCTGAACACAGCACCCGAGTCTGGGTGACCGAGTCTCACAGTCACAGGCGATAGGAACTTCAGAATCCTGTGGGGTCCAGACCAACGGTAGCAAAGTTTGGCAGCTCTTTTGTCGGCGGCAGAACTTAACGGGTGAGTCTGACAAAACCCAAGGTCTCCGACCTTGAACGGGTTGGCGAGGCGACCCTTATCGTAGCGTCTCCGGACTTTCTCCCTACTGCGCAGCAGGTTTCTTCTCGCTGCGCGCCAGGCACGGCAGACGTCCCCGCTCCCAGGTGAGGGCAAAAGGTCTGAAACGCGCCACAGGTTTGAGAGCGGTGACGAAGGCGGGTATCCCAAAAACAATTCGAAAGGGACGGCCTTGTGGCTCTCATGTTTCGCTCTGTTGAATGCCAGTTGCAACCATTCCAGTGATTCGTCCCAAGTGGTTTGCCGTTCGGCATGGAAGGCGATCAGGGCCGCTCTCAAATTGCGATTGAAACGCTCAGCATGAGAGGGCTGGGGATAGTACGGCGACGTAGTAATGTGCTCGATAGCGTGGCCAAAACAGAATCTATGGAACTCCCTAGATGTGAACTGGGGACCATTGTCAGTGACCATTTGCTCAGGTACACCGAAATTCTGAAACAAACGGGACCTCAAAGCCTTAATGGTGAGATCTGTCGTGGCCCTACGGAGTGGGAACAACCAACAAAATTTCGAAAAGGCGTCCACGCAAACAAGTAGGTAAGTGTTACCAGACCTGCTACGGGGAAAAGGTCCCACGTAATCAATGAACACGTTCTCAAAGGGGCGGCTGGCCACGTCCGAGGACAAAAGTCCGATTTTCGTGTTCTGAGCGGGTTTGCTCAAGCAACACAATCGACAAGCTCTCACTCTTTCGGCGATGTCTTTATCCATGCCCTTCCAGATAAACTCCTTTCGGATCTTGGCGATAGTTTTGTGGATGCCCAGATGACCCCCCACTTGGGATGAATGGAAGTAAGAGAAAATCATGGGCACCAGGACACTGGGGACAACAATCCGAGTGCCACCTCCCACACGTGGGCGGCAGCAGAGGGCCCCCTTGGAGAGAGAGTAAGGCGGGCGAGGCCCCACTCCCTCAATTTCCTGCATGATAGGCCCCAGCTCTGGATCTTGACGCTGGTAGGGAGCAATATCCCGAAAGCCAAAGGAAACTCCAGGAGGACAGTCCCACACAACGGATTCTCCGCAGGAGACGGGGTGTCATGATACATGCGGGATAGTGCATCGGCAATGATGTTTTGCGTCCCTCGCACATGCTGGACCTTGAATTTGAAAGCGGCAATTTTCACCACCCACCTACCAATTTTTCCAAGCTGCCTGGGGTGAGAGAGCAGCCAAGACACCGCTTGGTTGTCAGTCTCGAGCAGAAACTCAGCATGTTCAAGGAAACGGCGGAACTTGTCCATTCCGAAAACTACCGCCAGGCATTCAAGCTCGTACACAGAAGATGCCTTTTTCTCGGCCTGGGTCAAGGTCCTGGACGCAAAAGCGATTGGCTGCCTTTCGCCATCAAAGGTCTGTGACAAAACGGCGGCGATGGCGCTGGAAGAAGCATCCGTTTGGAGAATAAACGGCCGGGAAAAATCTGGCATCCGCAACACCGGGGGTTGCATGATCGCCTCCTTGAGCCGGTCAAAGGCCAACTGCTGGTCTTCTCCCCACTCAAACTTCGCTCCTTTCTTCCGGAGGGCGTTAAGAGGGGCAGCAATCTCAGCCACCTTTGGGATGAACCTGCGGTAAAAATTGACCATCCCAATGAAACGGGCAACTCCCTTTGCATCCTTCGGTGCCGGGAAATCGCGGATGCCCTGAGTCCTGGCAGGGTCAATACGGATTCCCCGGGAAGAAACCAAATGGCCCAAAAAGGAAATTTCAGATTGGGCAAAGGATACCTTTTCGGGGTTAGCAGTGAGCCCAGCCCCACGCAGCCGCTTCAGCACTTCTTCCAAATGTTGGATGTGCTCCTCAAAGTTTTCACTGTACACCAACAAGTCGTCCAAATAATTGAACACATATTTGAATTTAATGTCATGGAAAATCGAATCCAACAAGCGTGTCAGGGTTTGAGCTCCCACGGCAATTCCCATTGGGACACGCGTGAATTGGTACAGATTCCATGGCACACAAAAAAGCTGGTGACATGTCGGGACTCCTTCTTCAAAGGGATCTGGTGATAGGCCTGATTCAAGTCAAACACTGTGAAAAATTTCGCCTTTCCAAACCAGTCAAAGGCCGAATGGAGGTCAGGCAGCGGCACACTGTCAATCTCGATCTTCGAGTTTAACTTACGGTAGTCGAGGACTAACCGTGACTTCCCATTGGGCTTTGGAACCAAAAACGCAGGGCTGGAGTATTGAGACCTGGAAGGTTCAATCACTCCCTCCTTCAGAAGCTCATCAATGATTTTTCGCAAGGCCTCCATCTTAGGGGGCGCAAGCTTATACGGATGGCTGCGCACAGGTTCCTTATCAGTGAGTCGAATTTCATATTCCATCAGGCTCGTGAGACCAAGGCGGGGAGTGAGCACATCAGGAAAGCGAGAGCACAAGTCCCTCACAGCCTTCCTATGCTCCGGAGGCAAATGACCCAAACTGTCGCCCTTAGAAACGCTATCCGGTTCCTCCGGGCACTCCACCTCCCTGACAGACATTGACGGAGTAGGGGCCACCAAAGGCACCAGCACGTCACGGTTAAACTTGAAGTAGCAGCAATCTCGCTGCAAATCGACAATGAGGCCGGTCTCTCTAATGAAATTCGCACCCAAAATGCATTGGACGCCCAGATCCTTGGACACAAGAAAATCCCAGACCCATGAAAATCCTTGGATTTTTATCTTGAAAGCCACCTTGAGCCAAACGTCCATGGGGGCATTACTTGCCGTGAGACAAGTCAGGGACACGTCTTCCGAGCGGAGGATCGCCCCAGATTCCACCAAAATGCGGTGAAAATCGGAGGAGATCAGGCTCACTGCAGCTCCAGAATCAACGAGGGCCGGAAAATTCGAGTCACCAATGAGAAGGTCAACGTAGGGACAAACAGGTCTTTGGGTCCTGATGCCAAGAGTCGCTACGCCCGCGACACCTTTAAACAAAGGATCGGCTGGGCTCATCGCCTCCGGCGCTGGCCTAGGTAAGGGTCGGGGGCCTACCGGGGTAGACCCCCGCCTTCCCCGTTTTTTGGCCCGGACGAGACCTGACGGCAAAAGCGGCGAATATGGCCACGCTGACCACACCCATAACACGTGAGGGGCGTGCGGTGTTGAGGAGTTGCCGATGGTGAGGACACCTGTCCCACCAACGGACGGGACTGCCTGGCATTCGTGGATCTAGCACTCTCATCCCTGCGCTGGTCAATGAGTTGCACATTTCTAGCACCCACAACCAGCTTATCGAGGCCAGAAAATGAGTCAGGCTTGGTGGCAAACACCAATCGAGAGCGCTCCTCAGGAGTGATACCATCCAGGATCACTTGGACAACTTCAGCTTCACTTAATCCCACACGCAACACGCGTCCGGCAGAGCGGACAGCCGTCACGTATGCCGCGAGGCCTTCCCGCA
The DNA here is from genome assembly GCA_030545055.2 of Neoaliturus tenellus. Lineage (NCBI taxonomy): Eukaryota > Metazoa > Arthropoda > Insecta > Hemiptera > Cicadellidae > Neoaliturus > Neoaliturus tenellus. Next base: position 27,928,146 of record CM061534.1, on the reverse strand, counting down.
ATCCTTGGCACCTATAAAACATCTGCATCTTCAAATCCTCCCGCATCCGTCCGGGGACATACATGTCGAGTGCCTGACGATGAAATTCCTCAAAGTTGCCCTTGTTGCTGAGCACAGCATTCAGCAAGTCGGATAGGGGTGAGCGGCAATACGGTATCAGCAAGCTCAGGAGAAGTGAGTCTCTTACGCCCGGGATCTCCCGCATTCGGAAAACGTCCGCCAGAAACTTCAGGAACCTGTGGACGTCAAGACCATCAACACAGGGCAAGGCCTGTAGCAACGGCGTCAACGGGTTCGGCAACTTGTTGTACGCGCCGGGCGAAAATGGTGCAGTCGCTGGTGTCTTAGGCTCAACCAACGGAATAGGCGCAGCCATACACTCGCCCGCATTCGCCAAAGGTCCAAATTCAGGCCTGTCGGCTGAACACCCTGCATTCCCCTCAGATGTGGTCAGAGGAAGAGCAGGCGAAAGCGGAACGATCGGGGAATCAGCAGATGGAGGAACCGTAGCTGCACCAGAAGGCTTAGCGGAAAGCACCTCCAACAGCTCCTCGACGGACTTCAAACATTCCTGCAGCCAAGTAAGATCATCACCCCTACGATTGCCAAACTCCAAAAGCAATTTCACTCGCCCCTGCAAGTGGACAAGGCGAGACAGGAGTCGGAGTTTAGTTCTGGCAGGAAGCGTCTCCTCCCTGAACTCCTCCAATCTCCCCTCCCACTCTTCCATCTTGGTCATGCATGCCTTCAATTCCGACTCAGGATCCAACTTCGCCGGCCACGAACTGGGGAAACCGCTGGCCAACAAACCCCTCAGCTGGGTGCGAAGAGACCGCGCATCGCCAGCTGGATTCGCTCCTCTCGCACTGACCTCGAAAACGAGCTCATCCTTCAAAAGATGCTCCGGAGTCAAATAGAGCGCCATGATTACACAAATTACGAAACAATGTTCCACAAACAAATTACAACTTAGCTGCTGAGGCTACGGGACCAGGATGAGAAACATTCACGGGGCCCAGAACAACAGGTCCCACTACCCACTTGGATGATCAAAAAACACAAACAAAATTTGACAATCAGGCGATCACTATCCACAATGATGAACAAACTTACAAACAACAACAAATGAAAAATTCCTGGGTCCTCCAACACTACCAAAACCTGAACATGGCCTGAACAAAACTGCATTTCCAGTGGCCAACCACGCTCTGCTACCATTTTGAAACCGGACTCAACGCCTTCGACAGGGCAAAACCCTTGGAAGCGAGTCAAAGGCAGAGGCCGGCTCAAAGGAAGAGCGGAAAGGACCCAAGAAACACTCAAGAGCTGGCCAACAGAATCCATTTATTTTCAGCTGTAAAAATTAACTCGAACATGGTTTCACAGACATTCACAATAAATACCTTAACTTGATAAATAACCATCTGATATTGTTAATAATATTTCAAATAACATTTGTTTGAAGTGTTGGCAAACATAATTAAAGATTTGGTTCAACTTAAAATTAGTAAATGCTGTTTCTCCCCTTTTGAATTTAAATTTAACTTTATGTTGAGAAATAATTATGATTTTAAATTTAAATGCAAGGTGGCCACCAATAACCATACTGAACAATAAATAAATAAATAAATACACACGTTGAAATTTACATAAAAGGTACAATAAATGACAATTTAACGATTTACGGAAATGATCGCCTGATAAATAACCTTCCGCAACAGCGGTTAATGAAAAAACTTAGTTAGGTCTGCCAGCCTACCCCACAGATAGGGCACAGCCCTCAAAAATATCTCTTGAAAAATTGAAAAGTAGAAAAATGAAAAGTTTTAAAGTTAATTAAATAAAAAAAAATGCATTGGCCAAAAAAAAATTATTTAAGATAAATTTGTCTCGGCAGTGATTTAAAATGGGAAAGCCAATTCCACCCGGTATCCTCCTGCTGAAAAGGGCGGGCTCCTAATTGGATATAGACCTTACCGACTAAACAAGATCAATTTAACAATATTTTAAAAATGGTACAATTACAAGAATAAAGTCCTAGCCTAACATGGGCCCAAAACTTCACACCGTTGTTGGTTTGGCAAGATGGTAAGTCCAGGTGGAATCACTGCACTGAGATGGTGGATGGCACGCAGTAGTATTGGTAAACACTGACCTCAGCCGTAGACAGAGCCCCGAGATTAGGCCTACCAAGGTAGACTGGGCGGTGGAGCCGGAATGTGCAGGTGACCCCAAGGTGAATAGGCCTACGGTGGACATAGCCTGGGCGGCGGAGTCAGCCGGCGTAGGTGGACATGAGCACCAGCAGGTGTAGTACTAGGTCAGCAGGCAGTATGGATCCATGCCGTGTGGCGCAGCAGTCATCGGGCCAAGTGTTGGGTGGGCAGGATCAGATCATCTCGGTTCAGCGGGCAGCGTAACCGCCATCCATGGGCCCTGTCACAATTCCACTCACAATAACAAACGGTTCCTAAACTCTGTGTTGTTACAACGTGTTACTTGTTTCTGTATTTTTTCATTTTTATTCCTAACCCAATTGCATTGAACTTGTTTAGCCAAAATTGAAAACATTGGAAAAAGGCAGATCAGTTCCATAAGGTAATAGCCTAATGAGTAGCCTAATTATTTATTTTCTCCTTGCATGAGTTTGGTTTGTTACAGTATTCATGAAACTACTTGCACATTGTTTGCTGGTTCATACATGAAAGCCTATCCATGTCTGTGAAATGGGTGAAGTAACTTGTATAAGCATAACACATTAAATTTTTACACTTAAAGCTCATACAAAATGTAAACTACAAAATCTGAAAGGAACTTACAATTTAGGCTAGGCTAGGCCTAGTCCAAGCAAAATGTGACAAGGCGGCTGGATTCTGTCAACCAGCTCTGAGTAATGGGTTTTCCAAACACACAAAATTTGACTGACAATAAACACAATATTCTTGCACTTGGTGAACAATTCTCACCTTAAATCTGAATTGAAACTGTCCTAACCTCAACTTGGATGTTCAGCAGAAACTCGCACTGCGATTTTGGCAGAGTGGGAAAAAAGAAATTTCTCCTTTTTTTTGAAAAAATGACAACGAATAATAATTCTGTGAACAATGGATATACATCAATATGAAATAGGAAAAGATGAATCTTACTTACCCGTGAATTAACTTCTTAGAAGTATCTAATCACTAAAGGATGGCACGAGTCGTGTTCAGGAAGACAGACGAACCCAAAGTGAACGAGCAAACTTCCAAGCTTGAAAATTTCAACTTCGCCGGAAGCCACAGAACACGAGGAAAGAATTCTAGAACCTTCCAAAACATCTGGACCAAAAAAAAACTGGCACTTCCGCCAGGCTTGAAAGAAACAGAATTGGAAAGCAAAACGGCCTCGGCAAGACCGACGGCCAGTGCACTGTGACGTGAGGCAAATACAGTAAGAAAATCCAATGAATTTTCGTCCTTGAAATTTGCCACGGCACAGTTTTTAATTATAGATATTTTTGTTTATTTTATAAGGGGTTTAGCAGTCATTCTTTAACATACACTGTAAACGATTATTTATTGCTATACCCTTACAGTTGAATGTTGTTTTACCAAAAAGACCACTAGTTTCCATCAAGTTGGATTAAAGTTAATGGTTGAAGCTATATAATTATATAAAAAAGCGGTTTACGATTGTTACTTACAAGTTTAGATTTCTAATTATGTATTTTAAATAAAAATGTTTTAGAAGAATGATATTTAAGTTGTGGGTTAAATTAATTGTTTAAAAAAGGTATACTCCACTAATAAACATTTTTTCAATTATAATGAAAAAAGTAAATAGCAACACGAAATATCATTGTAGTAAAGCTGATTTTCTCTGAACATAACGATTCATGAGCCTGAGGCAAGAGAAACCCACACTTAGATGAAACGCTGTGTTTACTATTCCTTTTAAGGAGGAAATTCTCTCTTAGTGCACCACCCTAACGTCGGTTTCGTTGTTAGTATTGTGTACATAGAAACAACGCAATATATATAACAGCTGCATGTTCAATACCGGTATGCAGACAAAATATTGCCTATAAGTGCTATGAAAATAAGTTATGGTCAATATGGAGGTTATGCATATATTTAACGAATATGTTAAAAATCTTTACTCTAAAAACCAATTAAACCAGTTAACCATTTTATGAACTTACTGGTGATTGTTGGGACATGGCTTCTAGGTGGATAGATTGTGACGTTGTTTTATTTGATTAATACACAAGCATTTTGTTAGGCGCACATCACAAGCCTTGTCTAAGATTATGCTCACCTTGAGCACCCTTTAGTACAAACCTAAGACCACTAGAATCTTAGGTTAGGGATAGTGTCTCAAACATCAACCTCTCAAGTAACACGAAGCTACAAAGCAATTTCTGACAGTTATTAACACTTGATTCTTTTAATTACAATATCGATACATTAAACTTTTTATGCCAAAGTTCTTTTTTATGTCTCTTCAAATTTCACTTTCATATATTTGAAAAATATTAATAATATAACCCCTAAATAGCGTAGAGCCAAAAGTCTTTCATGGTTACAAATAAAATAAATCAAAACTTGAACAGGAGGGTATTAAAGTGGTATTTGGTTACACAAATAAATAGTATACTAGCATGTTTAAAGATGTTTGTCTAAAATTTGAGATTTTGACTGGATTTTTTAGTCTATCTTTGTTATATCTCGATAACTTTTCAATCCTTGATGGTTGTACTAATAGATAATGGTAGGTAATGGTTGTATGTTTAGGCCCCCGGGAAATAATATTTTTTCATAAATAAAGGAAGAACATAAAAATCGTTACTTGGTTAGGATTGTCAAGACAAGCTTGGTCACTCAACCATCTAACAAGGCTTGTACAATCCAATAAAATCTTCTGAAGTGCACCTGGCCCTTTATAAGAGATTATTGCCCGCTCTTGTGCTTCAAATGGGAAAAATCTTCTCTCATAAAGGCGACCCATAGAAAGTCTTAATACGTTTATGGTATTTGGAAAATACTCTTATTATTAATATACCCTACGGTGGTCGGAGGCAAGTACTAAGTATATCACTGGATTGGAAACAGATTAAGAGAGTATCCGAATTACTTCTTTATATAATCACTTCAGGGATATTTTATTATATTAAGTTATAATATTATAATTTATAATATATAAAATTAACAATTAACAAGTAGATGTTTTGGGTGGAGTACGGGTAAAAATGTTAGAGTACTTAAGAAAAAGTCAACGGTATAGTAAATTAAAACTATAAAAAAACTATTCCTTTTCAATGAGAGAACATTGCATGCAATTGAAACTACACTACTCAATGATCAGATAGGCTTATGGTACCCTTAAAAAGTATAAACTCGGATCAGTGTGTGTTTTGTAACTCAATCATGTGACTTTAGGTGTCAATAATAGTTTTTTAAATATCATTCCTATACTTTTAGATCTTATAGTTTCTAGCAAGTGACAGGTCAATCTATATGTTATCAAGACACATATGAGGCTTTTGACCATTAGTTACCAAAAGGCGAATCCAAACGGACAATGTTAATATACTATGTATCAGAATGAGTTGTGTAATCTAAAGTGATAATTTGCTAAAATTATTGACTGAGAGATATTATCCGAATTAAAAATCATTAGTTTTAATATTTATGACTGCATTGTGTTACTGACAGCAAGTATTCACTGTGGACACTCTGCTTCCACTTTTAATTAATTAATTTAATTTATTTGAAAATGAAGACAATATGTTTTTTTCTTCATCAATAAATACATTAATTTTACTATTAGAGTATAATAGTTTGGCAAACCCAAACTTCGATATCCTGGAAATCTGGATAGCTTGGAAAGCCTTCCAGAGCATTAAAGTGCACTGAGTTTTAAGGCATCGGCCCGACTACCATGTGGTGTTTTAGTTTTTCTTTTAGTTTGTTTTAACACAAGGGCTTTACGTTTTTAAGTATTTGTATACATTCCACATTAAATTAGTACAAATGTTTATAGGAATAACGTAAACTGCAAATTGAATATATTGTGATTTATTACTTACGTAATAACAGCCTGAGGTGTCAAAAAGAGATTCTTCATGCTGCACGCGTTTCGAACGATTTACCGTTCATCATCAGCAGCGGTCAGTTTCTTGTAAAATAAGCCCATATCTTGATGTTTGTCAGTTTTTGATACAGGACTGCGGCGCGCCAGACACGTGGGTGCATACCGGTTGACATGCTGTAGGCCTACTGGAGTTTTTGGTCGGAGGTTAGGATGACGTAACCTTATCAGCTGACCGGTGGTTGTTCGATACGAAGTTTTTATCTATATTGTTGAGCAGCTGATATGTGATTTTGTCGGTAAACTCTTCCTTCTTACTTAGCAGGCTGTCTTTGCCATGCGATAATACATTTTGATAGATAAACAACTCTTCCCACACCTGGGACGTAAGTAATAAATCACAATATATATTATAGGTGTCAAGGCTATAAATGCATTGCATATTGAATGTTGAGGCTTTATTATTAAAAAGGTAAATTTAATGCTAATTGACTGAACATTTTTATAACATCAAGTGTTTTGAGAATTTAGATATTTCACATGTATGCTCTAAGAACAATAATATAATTAGCCAATAATAGTTGAATAGATAAACTAACAACAGCGATTGAGATGATGGATTTCAGCTAAGAGGCCTCTTTCTACTTGAGAGTGAGGATAATAACCTTAGACTAGGTAGGTATCAGGAGCACTTGCGTCTACGACAGAAGCTCTAATTGACTCCTCCTCAATGATGCAGAGATAAAGGAGAGCTTAACAACATAATCTCGCCATCAATTTGGTTATTTTATCGTACTTGCTAGAAGAAACATCTCTTATGACTTTAATAGGTAGTAAAAGTACTGTTGTTTTATTTTTCATTACGTTTAAGGACTGGATAAACATCCATGATTTTTACTTTATCAATTTTTAATCTTATAATTAATTTGTTAACATTTTTATTACAAAACAAATGCCCCATCATACCATAAAAAATAAAATAAAACACTTCCGGCATTTCAAAGCACAAAATAAACACATGGGTAATAACTCCGTATTGAGTTTTCCTTAAATAAATCAGCAAATGGGATTATTTGCTCATCTATTCATAAATAATATGTGTAAACACTCAAAACGATATATAACATATATTTTCAAAGGGTTTAGCCTATATATTGCAAACAAAAACTCAATTACAATGTTTTGACTATTCATCACTGACTTGTTTTGCTTTCTACTATATTGTCCTGTAACCCAAAGTTAGCTTTGTATTTATTGGCAGATAAAATTAATAAATAGAATTATTGCTAAGCAAAATGTCAAAAAGTATCAACTCTGATTCAAGGTTATAATTTTATAAATAATATTGTTTACACATAAAACTAATAGTATATGATATGATAAAAAACGAAACATGTTATTGTTTAGTGATTTGCTTCACGCGCCGCCTTATGCCCAACAAACTCAAACACGGCTCCACAAATCCAGATAGGCCTCGATTTGCATTCAAATTGCCTTTACCAATCATGTCACCGACTCCGTGTTGTAAACCTATACCGATCTATTCGAAACGCTTAATTTATTGTTTAAAGTTAATTTATTGCATTAAAAGTTATATAAATTGTATACAACAATAGAGTGTCATTGAAATAGATCTTTACCAAATCAATATAACCTAAATCCCTCTAACTTGTACAATAACGTTATAGCAATTGTTTAAAATCCGTCCGGTCCCGCACGTCACCCATTATAATGTACAATTTTTTAAATTAATCATTAAGTTTCAATCATTAAAAAAAGAGAAATGTACCTACAAAGGTATTGGTTAAATATTAAATTTTTTACTCTTTTTATCGAAGTTTGCATAAAGACTCTGAAATATCGTTGGAATAAACCAGAAATAGCATTATTGATTATGGTATTTTTTTAGATAGTTAACACTATCATTAAAGGTCGCATTTTTTAAGACAGGAACATGCAGCTTGAAAATTTGTTAATTGAAATGTATTTTCTTTAAAAGAAGAGATACGCTATAAGATGAAATGTATATTATAAGATATGTATATTTTAGGCTTCAGACGAACAAGGGCAACTCAATAGTTTATAAGAGGTCAACGACCTCAGCAATGTTTAATGTTATAATTGTTGGAAAAACCCATCGCCCCGGCATTGTAGCGACATTGCAGGACTTTTAATTCCCTGGCAGGCCTGTCTCGTGGTTTGGACCCACGTCGGCTTACATTAATGACTAGAGATTTCTTTCTCGTGAAGCTTAAAATAATTGAAAAGCGGTGACCCAACTGTACCCAAACATGTACAGATTTAAAAAACTGGAAAATTTGTTTAACATTTTATATTTCTTTACGTATTAAAGCAAATATTAAGGGATCAATGGCAATATTTTTTTACAAAAAGTTTTATAATTAACCATGTTTGTGATACAACACATATTTACATGAATTAAATATCCATTTGTACATAAACCCCTATTAATTTTTCTCCATTCTCCAAAACATATAATCACTAAAAAGTCCATTTATTCAACAACGAAGTATCTAATGTTATGGAATAATTTTCATTTGCACTCAACGTCTTTTGTTAAGAAAATCTTGATTCTAATATGATAGTGTCCAAAAGAGGGATCTTAGCTTATCCTAAAAATCGTATTAAACGGTGTAGGCATAATGGCTTTCCGAACTTATTTTTTATTTAGAAATGACAAAAACTATATATTTCCTACTCTATCTATACTCTATCTCAGTCCGAATTTTCCTTACATAATTATTAATTAATTAATTATAAAACTCTATTTATTCAAATCTTCAATTTAATTGTTAATTTTGTATCTAAAATTCACTCAGTGATACAAATTAATTAACGGATGAGTTTCGTTATTGTCTTGTTGGGGAATAATTGGTTTTTTAATGATGAATGAAATAAAACTAATTGCTTATTAATTGCTTTCTTATGAAGAATTGTACAGGCCCATCTAAACATTTAATTAATTCACTCTTAGCCTACTATTAGCGAAATCATTAAATTTAAACAAAACTCACTGCTAAGTTTACAAAAAAAAAAACGTTTAAGAACACTTGCGTAGTCATTAAATTCAAAATTAAATTCAATATTTTTAATTTTTCCTATAAAAAACAATGGGAATAAGTATGTAGATTTTCTGCCATGTGAGTTAATACGAAGAAGAGGATCGACACCGTCGTCCCGTTTCGAGTGGGAAGGGAGGTGGTCACATCAACTCGTGCCGCCAAATACCTCGGGGTTATGGTGGACACCAAGTTAAGCTGGAGGGATCAGATCTTCCGTACGGCGGACAAGGCCGCTAAGGTAGTGACTTACCTTAGTAGGCTGATGGCCAATGTCGGGGGTCCCCGATCCAGCAGAAGACGTCTGTTGATGTCCGCGGTCCAGTCCGTGCTTCTTTACGGGGCAGAGGTGTGGGCAGGCGCTCTAGATAAGGAGTGCTACAGGTTGCGACTCGCCCGGGTTCAGCGTCAAGCTGCGCTCCGGGTGTGTTCCGCCTACCGGACAGTGTCCGAGCCTGCCGTCCTGGTGGTCGCCGGAGTCATCCCTGTCAAGCTCTTGGCAGGGGAGAGGAAAGCGATTTATCAGAGACAAGGCGAGATCGGCAAGGACACGGCAAGAACAGAAGAGCGCTCCCGAACCTACCAGCAGTGGCAACACAGCTGGGAGCACGACACCCGAGGACGATGGACTGCGCGACTTATCAAGCAGGTCCAACCATGGGTGGAACGGCGGCATGGGGAGGTGGACTACTACCTGACCCAATTTTTGACAGGTCACGGCTATTTTCGGTCGTACCTGAACCGTATGGGAAAGACCGGTTCACCGGACTGCATTTATTGCCCGGGTGTTCCCGACGATGCGGAACACACATTCTTCCGCTGTCCCCGTTGGGAAGGGCCCCGCCTGGAGGCCACACAAATCTTTGGTGCATTTTCGGTGGACTCGGTCTGCCAAAAGATTTTGGAGGATGAGGGCAACTGGGATTGTTTGTCACAGTTCGTCCGGGGCATCCTCCTGGAAAAGAAAACCGATCTGGACCATGAAGTGGCCCAGATCCCTTGATCGAGCGGCTGGATAAGGAGCGAGCCCCACGGGCGTAAGCCAAATTTAGGCCTAGCCTGACGTAATGTGACAAACAATTCCAGGTTAGATTCCTAAAGAGTAGAGGAGGTTTTTTAGTGGGTAAACTCGTTTTTAGGGGAGCCCCACACTACAGGCTGGCCACCTGTGTGCGTAATGCATTTTTCCGCCTCTCCCTCAAAAAAAAAAAAAAAAAAAAAAAATGATAAACCGTTAAGTAAAAACCCTTATTGCTATGTAGTTTTTTGTCTCAGTCTATGTGATATTTTTTGCATGATTTTCTTTACCTGTTATAAAGTTAATAGGCTACTTTTATTTCATTGTGGTTTTTTAAGATGGAGTTTTTAAACTATTTTACCATAGTAATTGCTTGCTGTAAACTTTTATGTGAAAAGATTAATAAACAATATTATTTCACCAATAAATATTCTTATCCATTCAACAATTTATTTCGAAAGATTTTATCTTGTGAGCAGAAACATTTTAAACATGAGAAATACGTATTTACCATTACATCATACCAAAAAAGGTCATGTAGCGAAACTTTGTTAATTTTTTTTATTTTTAATTTTTTTTTTACATTCTCGTTTTTATGGTAGGTAGGGCCGATACAGTGATACTTATAGGTATCGGTGTACAGTCTTAAAAGTGATTAATATGAACATTAAATCTTTGTGTTAACTTATTGAACCCCACATTTAATTAACTGAGTGCAGAGAATTCCCGTTGCCGCCAAACTATGTGTGGTTTCCTAATTACCCTAGTTCGCAACATTGCCACTACCTGTGCATGTACCTCTTGACGAGCTGCTGGTATTCTCCTACACATCGCCAGATAAGAATGGTTCACATTAAAATAGTGATAACTACGGTATACTAAGAGATGAAGTTTTGTTTAACTGTTTTCTATAAAACAAGTAATATAAATGACTGCTTAGCAGCCCATCAAAAGTTACTCCTTTTTGTACCAGTGAGAACAGTGAACTATATGTTAGGTATGTTTAAATGCATAGACATCTACATGAACTTTGAGACTTTAATGGCTTGGTTACAACAAAAATGAATGAATTAGGATATGGTGATTGGCACTGTATTATACCATCTAAAGAATATGTTTGTGTTTATTTTTAACAAGTTCATTACTAAGTTTGTGAATAAGGAAACAAAATATGCGTGGTAACAAATTAATCTATAAGTCGTTTAAGACTAAGTGCACTAAGTACAATAATAAAATCAATCAAACCTACAGTAACGAAAATTCAATCGAATCATAAACTGTTAAATATTTATTTTACTGTTTTAAAAGTAGCTGCAATTGTATTATCCTTTTTACTTTCTCCCCCTATACCATAGTATATGGAGAAAGTATTGTTTTCGTCAAAATTTTCGAATTTGAGTTGTTGGTGGATTTATCCATTATGGTTCCCCCTGAGTCCAAAAAAGTGGTTTTCGGAGTGATGTCTGTGTGTGTGTGTGTGTGTGTGTGTGTGTGTGTATGTGTGTCAGGATGTAAACAGAGCTATAGAATGCCCTAATGGTCCGATTTTAATGAAATTTGGTATATAGGTCCAAATCCACGATAATTCCAGGCGTTTTTTTCATTTTTTTGAATTTTTGATTTTTAAGGGTATTTTACCCCCAAAAACCCTTAAAAATCGTCAAAAATCAAAATTTCTCAAAAACGGCTCTAACGATTTTGATTAAAATTTTGTGGTTTATTAATCTTAAAATGGTGGATAAAATGACACCACCCGCATCTCCGAGAAAATGCGCGTTCAAAAGTTATGGAGTAAAAAGTGTTTAAAAAATCAATTTTTTGGATTTTCAAAATATCTGTTGTCTCAAAATAAATTTTACTTATCACCATTAAATCAAGCTCAAAAAACTAAACAATCCAGTACTTTAAATTATTGCTCTACGTCAAGTGGTTGAGGAGAAAATACAATTTTTCGTTTAGCGGTAAACGCAGTACGTTGTTAAAAGTCACAGATGCGTGTAGGGTCAAGCTCGCGCTGCTCAGCTGGTAGCTATCCAACAGAGTCATCTAGACATTAATGTTTAAAGCTTTTAACACATGTTTTTATATTGTTGGGAGAAAGTATGTGTCAGTTAACTGATACCGTTTATTGTTATTTGTTACCATCTGTCAACAATCATAAAATTGGAGATTTCTGCTTTGTTTACGTAAACTACCTAGTAAATCAGCAGTAGTGTCAAGGTTCAGTGTAGGATCGTCAGTGTAGGTTCAGTGTAGGACGTGCCTGTACTGGAGTTGCGAAGGAGCCTTGGTCTGCTACCTTTGGAGTCAAGAAGAAGATACTTGGACATCATGTTTCTTTACAGACTACTAAATGGCGTCATTGACTGTTCTGAACTTCTGGCCTTGGTAGACTTCCGCATCCCTAGAAGCACTAGATCTCAGGAATTGTTCAGCAAGCCTCTCCTCTACACATCCTATCGCTACAATAGTTCCTTTCCTCGGATGCTGAGATATGGAAATGCTGTCTCTCTTCAACTTGATTTCTTTGGTGTGTCCCTCGCAGCATTCAAGAGGAAACTTTTGTCTCTGGACTGGATTGAACATAGTTTTTAGGTTATTATTATTGTAGAACGAATTTATATTTAATGCAATTTCCAAATTGTTCTTGTTTGCCTGTTTGCCTGAATTATTTATTGTACGTTAGTTCTTGTTGCACTGCTTTTCTGTTGTCTTGTTAATTATTGTTATTGTTGAATTATTATTGTTATTAAGTTATTGTGATGTTAAAATATTTTATTGTACTGTTAATAATTTGTATTGTTTAATCATTGTCTGCAGAGAAATCAATTCAATGAAATATGTTGTGTCACATTAGGGGCATTCATTGTATCTTGAAGCATGAAGTTACTTTAATAAGAAATTATATTGTATTGTACAAAGTTGTAATATTAATTTAAGTATGCACTTATTGTAAATGGCGCTGACCGTCGATAAATAAATAAATAAATAAATAAATAAATAAATAGGATATGGATCACCTGAAGTAGATAACAAATCGACAGAATAAGGTCTGCGATTGGTCTTAATAAGGTTTAGTTTTCATTGTACGGGGTTATAAGGAATTTTCTCACGGATACCAGACTAGGGTCTATAAGTAATCTATTGACACCTAGTAATAGATTACCGTCTTTACCGTAATAGAAATCTGTCTTTGATCCGTCCAGTTTTTTTTTTTTTTTTTTTTTTTTTTTTTTTTTTTTTTTAGCGAATTTCCCTATAGGGAATATTAGCGAATTTCCCTATAGGGAATACGCTATTACGGTAGTAGTCATGGTGAAACCTAGGTCCGGGACCATAATACTTTTTCGTTTTGAGGTCCCCAGAAGCCAAAAACACCATTCGCTCAATTTCATATATATGTATATATCTATAAATATATATATATATATATATATATATATATATATATATATATATGTGTGTCCGTGGTCTCGATAACTTTTGACAGGAACCTTCGATTTTGATGAAATTTGGTATGAAGGTGTAAGACCAGGTCTATTTTCATGAGTTCGCAAACCAGCATGATCGGGTTATGGGAACGGGGGTTTATGGGGTTTCAAAGGGGTCAAAAATGGGTTTTTGGCATTTTTGGACCTTAATTTTCAAAATTCAACAATTTTAACTAAAACCATTTAAAAGAGCTTAAAAAAACAAACATTTTGGTATTTTGAATTTTTAACTTCGCTTAACAGTTTACGGAGAAAAGTCAAAAATAGGTTTCCCATGTTATTCTTATGGGAAATCAACTAAACCCTATATCACGCTTCTTTATTGGAATAACTTGATAAAATTTGGCATATATATTCACTAGGTAGGGTTTAACTGATATTTCCTTACAACACCCATATTTCGGCAAACCTACATACTCACCCCCATGGGGTTTATGGGGAAACTTAAAAAGTGCCGAATATTGATAAAATTTGATATTCACCTTACCTAACTATTACATTTCCTAACAAAACCAACATTTTCTAACAACATCCCATGGCAGCAAACCTACATACTCATTCCTATGGTGTTTATGGGAAAATACTAAATCTCAAGATTCTTTGGAAATTCGCTGAGTACGCAGGTCTGCTGCGACGGGGGTATTTTTTTTTAATAGACATTTAAATGTTATATTTTTACTAGGCCTATATAAGATGTTTAATGTATATATTATGGCGGATCGAACTAACACTATTCAGCGTTATACGATAAACGCAAAACTTTAACTGTTTCTTTGTCCATGAGTCTTTAATTTTTTTGGAAGTTATGGAGAAAAAATTAGACAATTAAAGATCGTCTAAGCTACCATACACAATCTCTGTATAAATGTAAGTTGCTTACACAGTGTAGGTAATAGTACACAAAGTAGATAATAGAATCAACAAAAGTATTAGAATGAAATGTCTATAGACAAATTTTGAGTATAACCAATTGATTTTCACTTTGTTTGAATTAACACAGGTATTTAGTACACAAATTAAATTAGTCTATATAGGTATTTAAATGATTTTTTTAAAATAAAATGAAAACTGGCAATCTCCTTAAGAAGAAATAGAACGTGATATTTTCTTAATACTGTATACTATACAGTATACTGTATACAGTGTATAGGCCTATTTCTAAATTATCAATTATTTTTACGTTGGAGATTATGATATATGGGTAAAAAGGACATTAAAATATAACATGCCTTATTTTTGATAATTATACACTTATAGAAAACAGGTTGTTTTTATTATAACGTAAAAAATTAGAGATACATATATTTTTATCTCTTTAAAGTTTAACTCATTTTATCTCATTTTATCGTGTTGACAGTGATAAACTATTCATTTTGTTCTATTTGATATTACTGCTAATTTGAAAATTTCATGATACATTCAAAAGGGTTAGAGTTTATGCATTAAAAATGAAACGGTAATAAATACAACCAGTGTCGGGCTGTCAGATATTTAGGAGTGGAGTTTTAATGAGGCTTTCATATGGACTGTGGTATTGTTTTCGAGCAACAAAATAATTGTTCCAGTCTAGCGCAGAGCTACAATACAGTTGCAACTGTAAACAAACGCATTATGTTATAATACGAAACTGGTAATGAAAATGAACTATTAATTGAGTAATCAATTTGTTTTCCAATTGGTATAAAACGTGAATTCTAAATGTCAGTAGTGGTATAACATTTCTTGCTTATCTGTTATTTAATGACGTATACCCTTTATTTCCTAAGGCACGAGTTTAACTAATGTTGAATATTTACTGGGTAAACTGTGGAATATTACACTTGGGATGTTAATTTTATATAAATAAATTTATCTGTGACATTAATTCATATTATATACATTAAAAACCTTATGCGTATGAAAATCTAATCATTTTGGGAAGCTCTTCTTATTGGAATATACATAGTAATTTTAAATTAATACTCCAAACATCCAATTTGTTTTATAGATTTTTTATATTTTATTTATTTATTTATTTTTTGTTCGACCTTTTACTATTAAAGATAAATTCTTCAGATAACCTGAATGTCTGAAGATGTTATCTTTGACAATGAAAGGCCTAACAACAAAAAATAGATAAACATATCAAATTTATTGAATATTTTGAGTTTTAATTTAAAATTACAATAAAACCTAATCAATTTGTCTACTTAATAAAGTAAACATCTAAATGGTGATGGAAGGAGTGCGCCTAGTCTACGTAGAATAGGAAAACGATCATGGATAGATAAATTTGGCAGTGAATGTGTCACTGTCGGCACTTAAACAGTTCGGGCGGAAAAATAACTGTTACCAGGTGGTACGCTTACTATTCAGGAGTGAAAGGTCCTTTCTTGGTTTGCTGTGTGATCGGTATTGATTAAAATATTTTATAGTTTTGTTTAAAACAATTCAATTGGGTTTTCATATTCTTTAACAATTTTCATATCGTTCTTTGATTCTACTTGGAGTTATGGTTTGTATGTCAGTCCCACTTGTGTTATGCTGTTGTTGCTTCTCTCTCACGTGTTTTGAGCTTCTTTAGCGTACTAGTAATTTATGTAACAGTTTAAGGGAAAAATCAAATTAATTAATTAGTTATTTAATTTATATATTTGCATGTAATTATCATTTCATTTAAATGTTAACTAATTAAAATAATAAAAAAAACTTTAAAGCTACAATAAATTGGCATCAATTTGTTTTATCAATTAATGCAGTTGGAACTATTTCAATTTATTTATTCACAAAATGACATAGCCATTTACACAAATGATATTATCGTAAGTAATGGTTAATATATATCAAAATAGCAATTAAAAAATATACTACTAAGAAGTTATTATAACGCTTACTTTACAACATAATATAAATAATAAATAGTTAAGAAATCGATAGAAAAATACACCTTTTTTGAGGGAGAGGCTTGAAAAATGCATTACGCACACAGGTGGCCACTAAGCGTTATTTCCCGGAGCAATTCTTGGGGGGTTAACCCCTGAGGGAAAGGAGTGGGGGGAAGTGTCGACAGTGTCGCCAACCACGCAAATGTTGATCTTACAAGCAATGCAGAAAATTGTACTTAAGAGGTTAAAAGAGGTCAAGCAAATAACACCAAGGCCAGCAATTAAAATATTAAATTTATGGCATTGTTTTACAATAAAAATGTGTTTAATAATATTTCTTTTTCTCATTTGTAGTATAGTAAAATTCTGTATTGACGTTGTATTCAAGAAAGAAATCATAACACCTGTAATAATGCATGTCTAGATAATTTCTACACACGCAAATTGAGATTTGTTTGTCCCCCCCCCCCCCCCCCGTTCCTTCTTTGACTCAGCCAGAGTTGATTGTGTAAATTATAAAACACCGCATGAGATAGTTTTTTAGTGGTTTTACTTTTCTATAATTCAATTACTGTACTTTTAAATTAGTTACTTTATTTAGATTTGATTTATGAAAATGCTGGTTTATCATGCAAGGTCAGTTAATGTTTTTAATTGATTTAAGTCAAAATCATAAATTAAAGTTATAAAAGCTTACAAAGTTATTTATTTATTTATTTCAACGGACATTTCCATTTTTACATTAAATTATGACATGAAATACATAACTCAAGATGACTTAATTATTTGCTACATCAGCCACAATGCAATATATTTGAAATATGCAATATATTTGAAATATCTATCAGTTGATTGTTACTTGTTATATGAGCTTACATTAATACGATATAACAAATAAAGAAGTTATTAACTTAAAGAATAATATTCTGTTTTGCACCACAATATACGGGCAAGGGAAGAAAGTTGAAAGAAGTGAAAGTGACAGTTTGAAAACAAACATAAACAATAACACGTTGTATTTGCTGTATTGGCAACACTGTCAACACTTCCCCCCACTCCTTTCCTACAGGGGTTAACCCCCCAAGAATGCTCCGGGAAAGAATCCTTAGTCAGGTGGCCAGCCTGTAGTTTGGGGCTCCTCTAAAAACGGGTTTACCCACTGAAAAACCTCTTCTAATCTTTAGGATTCTAACTTGGAATTGTTTATCACATTACGTTAGGCTTGGCCTAAATTTGGCTTACACCCTTGGGGCTCGCTCCTTATTCAGATACTCGATCAAGGGATATTGGCCACTTCGCGGTCCAGATCGGTTTTCTTTTCCAGAAGGATGCCCCGGACGAACTGTGATAAACAATCCTTGCTACCCTCATCCTCAAAGATCTTTTGGTTGACCGAGTCCACAGAAAATACACCAAATATTTGTGCTGCCTCCAGGTGGGGCCCTTCCCAACGGGGGCAGCGGAAGAAGGTGTGCTCCGCATTCGTCGGAACCTCCCAGGCAACAAATGCAGTCCGGTGAATACAACATAATAGATAATACTAGCATAATAATGATAAATTGTAAATACATAACAATAATAAATAATGCCACGTTAATTAATACATATTCGTATCCATGCATAAATAAAGATGTAAATAAAAATCTGAACTAATAACAACATATAATGAAAATGAAGGCAGCATTAATAGGGATTTCAGCACCACTGTACATGAGGCTTCAGCACTACTCAGAATTCAAGTAGTTTGACGTTTCCTCTTCTTGAAATATTTTGGTCAGTACAGACCTAAATGATGTTAAGCTTAAGGAGAAGAAGTCCACTCTAGGAGAAACCATATTGCCCAACCTCTGGATTCATACCAATGGGAGGTTTGCTTCATAGTTGGTAGAATTGTGTCCTCTGTAGAAAAGGTCACTAGATCTTGTTTGTCGAGGACAGCGCAATTCAATACTTCCCAGTAGTTCAGGGGAGGAAATTAAAACATTCAAAAGTTTGAAGAGAAACAATAAATAAATAAATAAAGAAGTAAAATGTATAAACCTGATGTATAATAGGATTAAGTAATAAAATCCATACAGAAAGATAAGCAATATTATATCAAAACCTCACCAGAATATCAGCAAGAAAACAACGTTAAAAAGGTGTATAACCATTTATGAATCATTAGGTTTGATCAAACTGTCAATCTCGTTAACAATTATCTAACTCAGATGGAAGAGTAGACATTATATTTTAATAAGGAGGCCATAATGGGGCCGAGAGTAAGGGGGGGGGGGGAGGGGTACTTCCGGGGAGGGGCTAAAAGCTACCCTCCCTCACACTATAAATAAGGGGTGAATTATAACATTTTTTCATAAAATATACCATTAAGTTCATATCATAAGTTTATAGGCCTATCTGCCGATATAAGTTCCCTGCGAAACTGATTGTATGTACTATGTTTTAATATTCTATGTGTTGTGATTGTTTCACTTCTTTGATCGTAGTTGGACACACTATAGAAACAATGTGCAAGCTCTGCGGTGTTAAGGGCTAATGGTGTTTTGACTGGGCAGAACCCAGAGTTGCCACTTCATCAGAGACTGATTGTGGCGGTCAACCCAATGGTTCCATCATTGTCTTATTTTCTCATTCAAACAAAGGGCAGTGTGTTGAAGAAAAAATTTATTGAATTAGCTGGTGAATATTCTTATTCTTATTATACACTATATAACAAACTAATAGTGTAAAGTAACCCACAATATTCTTTAAGTAATTAGGCTACTATTTACTATTTATGTAACATTTAATTTCATTTACTAGTTTCTTAATTCCGACCAGAGCTTCTTCATAGATACTTAATTACTAAAACTGTTCTTTTCTAATTTTCTCTCCTACAATTCATGATATTGCTTCCTAATTTGAGTTCAGACGTAATTACAAAGTACGGTTTCAATACCTTGTACCGTCTTCAATCCACCATTTTGTTGATATGACTAGTTTTGGACCATTAGAGTAGAGTAATGAGTCATATGTCGGAGCTATTCTGCGCGGCCAGCCACAAGTGTTATTAACTAATTAATTCTAATTTTCATGTTACTCGTGTAAACTGTTTGTATAGTCGTGTTACTTTAAACTATGACCAAGTCTTTGGGTTCTAACTATTTTAATTCCTTACTGAAATAACATATTTTATAATGGAGCGAATGCTCCAAAACTATTCATCTCGACAAAACGAAGGATTGATGACAGCACAAGGTATTGTGTAATCTAACTTTATGATTTAATCTTCTATATTAATAAAATTCTATTATCTCTTATCTGCTACTTTTTTTATATTTCTATGTTACAGTTAGATTTTATATCATATGACAATAACTTTGTCGCTTTTATGAGTACTGTACCATATTAAATGTTACATTTTGTTGCTCAGACTTACATAATAGATAGAGCTAACTGATTCATAGGCAGTCATAGTGTTTGATGGGATGGGTGTAGGGGTTGGGATCGGCACGTCCCCTTCCCTACCTCCCGGATTGTATATTTATGTTGTATGTTTAATGTTACCTCTCAATTCGATCCAAGGAGCAACAGACGGGTTTAATGTTTTATGGTTGTTAATGAACCCAAACAGTTTATTTTAGTGAAATATTTTTATAACTCTTTAAAAAGACAACAATTTCATCAACATTATGTTTTCAAATGTGGTCAAAGTTATGTTTGAGGAGTGGGATTTAATTTGCATCTTAAGTTTTATAACAGGTTTTATCAGTCAGAGGGCTGTTATCATTAACTTTATGCCAAGGGGGTTTCTGAAAAGCTTTTAATTGAGATAACGATTCATTTAAAATGACCTTAGGCTAAAATGCAAATTTGAAAACTTCTTAACTTCTTTTTATATTTTATATTCCACGCAATTAAAACTAATGTCCAAAAGGAAAAACCATTTTACTAAACAATTATTTTTTATATTGCAAAAATTCAACATTTTTAGTCTCTGACAATTTTATGTTGATGATCAATGTTTGGAGTACAGAGTTGCGATAACTTTTATTTTATTTTAAATAAATTTAAATAATTAAAATTGTAAAATTTAATAAAATTTAATACAATTTTATAAAATTGTTAATTTGGAATGAATGGTAAATTGTATTTTTGCTCGAAAAGTTGAATATAAATATTAAAAACAAATTTATGAATGAGCAAAAGTTTTTTTTGTCGTAACATTCATGAATTTGCACTACATTAAATCGTCAAACTTAAGAAAGAAAGCAAATTTATCCGATTTCCTAAATGCAATAATCCTCTTAGTTTCCCTTTTCAAAGCTGGTTTACTAACATATCAGATTGCTACTGAAAAGTTTTATAACTGATTTCAAATTAAGTAATTAAATTGTCACTTTATAAAATATAAATGATTTGGTTACAGGACAAAAGCAATGAGTGAAGGTACATGCAGTGTTTAATTAAATAAGTCATCCACTCAGGTAAGTGTCAAGAGATTTCACCCTTCCACTGACTGTGGGGTCCCTGCATAATATTGAGAAAACACTCTACAGATTTTTACTATTCCAACATAACGGATTACTATTTCTTGGACTCATTCTTAACTTTTGTTTTGCTTATGCACACTATTTGTGATATATTTTATTTATTATCATGTAATAGTTTATAAGTATATTTAGTGTATTTAAATTAAAAAATAATCATATCATATTTTATAATAAACTATATATTAATTACTAATTGTTTTATGGAAAAATAAAAGCTAGTTTTTAACTTAACGTCTAAAATTATTTACTAATTATCACTAACGATATGCAATTTAATTAGGTTGATTATTTATCTTTTAACGTTATTGGTGAGTATTGTTCAATCTTCTTAGTAAAACTTCCTACAAAAGTTCTCTGCTCTTTCTATCGCTTATATGATATAAAAATTACACAACATTTTGGAAGGAAATAAATTTAACATTTTTATTCAGTTGCTTTTTATACTATAAACAAAAGATTTTATTACATTAGATTTTGAGCCGTTTAGAGTTATTAAACATAGAATTAAGAAATATAATACAAATTAAATTATATGGGTATTATCTACATGGAAAAATTTATATTGTCACATGTAAGTCACAGTGTAATTTATCAGAAAATAATACATTGTAAATGTATCCAAGATTAATACAAAATCATGATTTTCGTAGGTACTCCCATTGTGTATTTTTTCTATTACACTTTATGTCCTTTTAACATTTAGGTGACGTTATAGGAATATCTTTTGCTATCACCTAGTTAATTATTCTATTTAATTTTTACATGCAAACGAATTTATTACATGAAAATATAAAGATATAGCTTATTGACATGAAGTTGTCAAATTGTCACAGTTGAAATTGTCAACCACTCAGAATTTTTTTCTATTAACTAAAACTAAAACAATTTAATGGATGTTTTAAATGAAGAAGTCTTTAAAAGGAAATATTCAGAAAATACCAAGTGGAGAATCAAAGAATATTTAACCCAGATTTGTTTAAAACAAAGGTCCTTTCACCCACAGCCCAAGTTTAAAACTAATTTAAAACTTCACTAAAGAAATATATGTTCACAAAACTTTCATGAATGAATTCAAGTTTTACTCTTCTATTATGTTTAAACTGAAGTCTAATGATACATCACTATAAAAATGAAATATTCAGAATAAAATTACCGCATGGAAAATAGTTTGCAATACTAAAGATTCTTTATATACAAAAATGAAATTTAATTATTTCAACAACGCATGGATGATTTTTTCCTATAAATATCTGTGTGATTCCAAAAACTTACTTGCCGTGCATATTACTGCTTACTTGCCGTGGCTTCGCCAACACCCCTGCGTGCATGCTGCGAGCCGCCTGTAGCGCCGGACCGCGGTGGTGGAGAGGGTCGAACACACTTACGTAGCTAAATGACAGACAGAAATTTGCAATGACTGACAGTTAAAACTCAGTGGTGATACTTAAAGATAAATTCTTACCGCTAGTCGTAATGTGTTTTTTTTTTTTTTTTGTATTCTATATATACTCTTGCGTTAGGATTGAAACCGTTAACGTTATATGTTAACCACTCGATGCCAGTACAGTAACCAGTAAGACTAATCTTATTTTTTTCCGAATAAACAGTACCGGTATTTATTTATCTGCATTATAAATTTAATTCCTTTGAAAAAATAGCATACTGAAAAAAATAATTCAAAATGTTGAGTGAAGCACATTTTGTAATGTAATTCCGAGACTATTTTGTTTATGAAGATGTAATATTATGTAAATAAATAAGGTATTCTATAAAAAAAAAAAAAAAAATAAATAAAAAAAATCACCTGAATCCCTGATTTTGCAACCCAAAAGTAGCATCGCAGCGATGGTATATCTCTGAACGGGAGGTGGGGGGGGTGGGATGGAGCGGTGCTGTTTGGTGTACTGTGTACACAGTTAACAGTGTAAACACTGCAGAACTTCTGTTTACTCTTTATGTTTGTTCGTTATATATCTAATACTGCCAATTGGAACAGATTCACATAAAATTCTAAAACGCTATTTTCTTTATTGATTAACTTTATTATTTAAATTGATTTGGGTTGAAGTGCTTTACGAAACTAAAAACACGCAAACATATATTCAAATTTATGGGAATCCAACGTCTAGTTACCTTATTGCATGCATTTCACACGTAAATAACTTTTTTGACACTCAAACTGTAATTTTGTATAGTTGAAACTAACCCTAAGTTTCAAATTAATAAAGTTAATTGTGAATAAATGAGTGAACTCAAAAATTCCTACATCTATTATATAGTATAACTAAGTTCAACGTATGTATGTATAAACTGTATATAACTAAAAAAATATTTGAATAAATTTATTCCTTTGTACTTAAATTTACACACCAACCCACCGTGTCGAGTATTTAATGTGATATATTTTTCCGTAACGCCGTGACTTGGTTGTTGATCCAGTGCCTAAACCCAAAAACCCGCCATAAGCCCCCACAAAAACACACGGAAGCCGCACACGAAACGGGAGAAAACTATAAATCCAGCCGCTGCTGTCACAACTGTAATAAATAATGTGTGAACGTTTACAAAAGGAATTCCGCACCCTTAAAAGGGCTTAATACACCTAGAATAAATCTCTACGGCTTATTTTTGTGTATATTTTCGCAACAAATGAAAAATATCCATTTTTTTGGGATAATATAAATATGGAGTAAGCTATACTATAGTATTTTAATCGTAACACATTTCTTATAGAAATCCAATTAAGAAGTTCTTAAAATCTCGATAGTTTAGTTACTGCACAGTTGTACTTTAACCTAAATTATTGCTAATATCGTGATTGCTGGATAGTTTTTTTATTTATTATTTTTTGTTGCGAAAACTAGACTAGAGCTGGTCTTATAACTGGGAAAAAATTGGTTTTTGTACTAGAGCCCTCTGAGGTTATAATGCAATCCTTATGGAGTTTTTCGTAGCTACGGTACCTTATTGAACAAAATAAATCAACATTTTATACCTTCAACCTCACATTCATTAAATTTAAACCTCACTGCACCGAAATATAGATTTTCAAGTGAGTGAAGCAAACGAGCTTTTGTTAAAAATTTTACAAGTTTACAAAGTAAATGCTCAGTCCACCCGTTTATTATTATTATTATTACATTTTTTTGTAATGGATTAAAACAATGTTTTACTTTTTTATATTAAACTAAAAGCTGAGCCTATTTCAAATCCACTATTATCTTCTGATACCGTTAGGTAGAACTTGAGAGAGAGGAGATACCAGGGTATGCAACCCTTAAGGGAAAGGGGCTGTCGGAAGTAGGAGGGGGTAATTGTGAATTACTGCAGACCCGTGGCTGGTTGGTAATTGATTTACTGGACAGGGCCCTTGCGTTAATATCAGTTCCGGTCAAGAGTTTCTCGTGTACATTAATTATTATTATAAATTAAACATGTGATAACAATATTTTATAGAACTATACCTCAAACCTTTTAAATCCATGCAGTATTAATATTAAGTGTTATTACTATTTTGCAGCTTAAGAGCATTAAATATTATGGCTCATAGGGATTACTAATTTTATTAATTGATAATTTTATCAATTGAGATTGTGATTTTAGGTAACAAGAAAAATTATGTTTGAGACTGTGAATAAATCTTTTTCTGGTAAGTTAGAATGATTAGAAATGGATAATAGTAAAAATTTATTTTAACTTTATGGCTATTTCCAGTCGTACCAGCACAGGACGGGCAAGACCGGTTCGCCTGCCTGCATATTGCCCGAGGTAACCGACGACGCGGAACACACATTCTTCTGTTGTCCACGCTTGGGACGGCCACGCCTAGAGGCCACACGACATGTAGTGCTGTTGGTGGACTCGGTCTGCACGAACATGCTGGAAGATGAGGACAGCTGGGGTCGCTTGTCATATTTTATGCAGAAATTGCTCCGATCCAAGAATTTACACAAGACTGATGTCTAAATATTTGGAAAAAGAAAGAACTGGACTCGTAGTGAGCCCAAAGCCAAATTAGACCTAGCTCTGATGTAATACGATAAGCTAGGTTACGAGGTAAGCTAATACGATAGCTTACCTTATGTTACTATATGTAATACGATAAGCTAGTGTTACGATATGTAACACTCCCAAGGGAGTGTCCGAAAGTGAAAATGGTGTTATTCTTGTGAGTAGTCTACTAGATTTTATTTAGATGTCCCATACTATAGGTTGGCCACCTGTATGCATAGAGGCATTAGTTCTCCTCTCCCTAAAAATACATGTATTAAACTAAAACCTCATTGATTTACAAAATGCAAAATAGGAAGAAACGTTTGACAAATAAAAAAAATATACATATATTTTATACGTCATGAAAAGAGTTACCTTTAAGGACAAAAATATAAAATAACTTAATACATTACGTAAATATTTTTGTTATTTTAACACAAACAGTAAAAAATGTTTGTATATGGTCAAAAGTAATGTTTCATCATTTTAGTAATGAATGATCAATGCGGGGAAGCAGGAGTAATATGACACGACAGTTATTCTCTTTCGACATCAAAGGTTTAATTTTAACGCTTTAATTGGTGGTGAAATTCTATAAATTTGTTGAGATGTAAATAACTCAACTCATATCTACCGGAAAAGCTTTTGAGAAATTACACAACGTTTCCATTTATACTTTCCTGGTTTAAAAATATTTTATTGTACTAACTAAAGACTAATTTATAAACGAGATCTAGTAGAATTCAATGGAGGCATTGTTTAGTTGTTTAGTGTTGATATTCCGTAGTGCATTGTTTTTGTTGTGGGAAATCGGATTCCACGTAACTGCGAGTTATTATACAAGTCTAGTTTTGATTTTAAAATATATAATTCATGACTTATTATAGGTAACGTACCTCGTCTAACAGTCCAATTCTATCGTCAACACGACATGTTTCGCCGTTAAAACGGCATCTTCAGGTGTTTAAAAACAAAAATGTTTCATCCAGAAGGAGTCGTTAAATTATTAAAATTGACGAACATGACACATACACAATGAATAAATACCACAAACACGAGACAGTTACATTACGGGTAGGCCTACCACACACGCACATCGCACCACGACCGGGATAGAGAGCAGACTCCTTTTTTACTTTCTCCCCCTATACCATAGTATATGGAGAAAGTATTGTTTTCGTAAAACACTTCGCATTAGTTTGATGATGTATATATCCATTTTGGAGCCCCCTTTCCCCCTATAAATGTATATATTGAGAAAGTATTGGTTTAGTCAAATTTTTTAAATTTGAGTTGTTGGTAAATTTATCCGTTTTGGTGCCCTCTGAGTCCAAAAAAGTGGTTTTCGAGTGATGTCTGTGTGTGTGTATGTGTGTGTGTGTGTGTGTCAGGATGTAAACAGAGCTAGAGGATGTCCTAATGGTCCGATTTTGGTGAAATTTGGTATGTAGGTCCAAACGCACGATAATTCCAGGCGTTTTTTTCATTTTTTTGAATTTTTGATTTTTAAGGGTAGTTTACCCCCAAAAACCCTCAAAAAACGTGAAAAATCAAAATTTCTCAAAAACGGCTCTAACGATTTTGATTAAAATTTTGTGGTTTATTAAGCTTAAAATGGTGAATAAAATGACACCACCCGCATCTCCGAGAAAATGCTCGTTCAAAAGTTATGGCGTAATAAGTGTTTCAAAAATCAATTTTTTGGATTTTCAAAATAGCTGTTATTTTGAAATAAATTTTACTTATCACCATTAAATCAAGCTCAAAAACTAAATAATCCAGTATTTAAAATTTTTGCTCTATGTCAAGTGGTTGCGGAGAAAATTCAATTTTTCGTTTAGCGGTAAACGCAGTACGTTGTTAAACGTCACAGACGCGCGTAGGGTCAAACTCGCGCTGCTCAGCTGGTAGCTATCCGACTGAGTCATCAAGACATTTATGTTTGATGCTTTTAACATCTTTTTTTATATTGTTGGGAGAAAGTATGTGTCAGTTAACTGATACCGTTTATTTCAATTTATGTAATCGTATACACAGTTTCGTATCTAATTCTTACGGAGGTTAATCATTACGTATCGAAGTCATTATACATAGTTTCAAAATATTGCTATTTCACAATTAAATTGGAAAAGTTACTTTCTTTTCAATAACAATTCTGATTCAATCTACCACAAAAATTTTAATCAACTCAATACTAAAGACTCACTCAAAATCTCAGATGTGGCATTACGGAAAAAGTAACCAGTAAAGCACCGTTTAAGTCACTTAATTTAATTAACCTTGAGCAACTGCATTTTATTAGAATGGAAACACAATCACACCCCCCTTTCTTCTCTGGAATTGAGGTAATGTAATGTACTAGTGCTCAGTGTTCATACATGTACTTACATTCATATGAACTTTTTTCTTTGTTTTGACCTAATTAGCCATATTACGACGATTGGTGACAGACTTTAAAGACAACCTGCACATACATCTCTTGGAGTTTAGTGTTTCCTGAAAAACAAATGTTCTTGTAGTTTATGAGACATAGTGTTTATATAGATTTACGTTGATTATATAGATTATTTCTTTTTGATAGTTTAAAAAACTTAATGTTATACTTAAAATATTGATTCAGATGAAGAAACAAATTATAATTCAGACTAGATAATGGCCAAATTGGTAAAGACACAATTAGACGTGGAGTTGGTTTT
The DNA here is from genome assembly GCA_030545055.2 of Neoaliturus tenellus. Lineage (NCBI taxonomy): Eukaryota > Metazoa > Arthropoda > Insecta > Hemiptera > Cicadellidae > Neoaliturus > Neoaliturus tenellus. The sequence continues at coordinate 27,900,403 of CM061534.1, read as the reverse complement.
GTTGAGGCTTTATGTATTTGTATATTTTTAATATATCAGTTGATGTAATGGTTTGGTGTTATTGCAAATTTAGTGTTTTAATGGTATTATAGCTTTTAATTTATTATTTCATATGTGTATAAATTATTTTAAAGTAGGGTCTAAATTCTAATACAAAATCTTTTAATTTAAAATAACAACTATAACATTTTTATGTTTTAGTTCTAATGTTAGTATTCTAATGAAGTTCTCTTTTCATGCAAAAAATATTTTTGTTACAAAATACTCCAATATTAAGGAATGTGCTTTCCAAGAATAAATGCATTTTTATTTTTAAATAACCTTTTAAGATTACTGATTAATCAGTTTTAATGCCTGAGCACTGAGTTATACCTTTCTTGAGTTATCACGAAAACAGTCATGTATTCCATTACCGATAGCGACCTCAATTGGAATATCAATGTAGACAACCTTGTGGGGAAATTGAAACCAGCTCATTCCATGAATAACAATAACGGGGATTTTATTCAAACAAAATATATTTTAAGGTTATCATATCCCTCATTATATAGTTTCTGAGGTGTAATGAAAATGGGTTTGTGCTTTGAGGTTTGACCTAAATAATTCATAGCTCACTAAAATAATCTTCTTTATTCCTTTTTGATCGTACTTTTTTATTCTTTATATTTTTTATTATTCGTTAGGTTTGATGCACCTAAGGAACACTTATAGTTTAACTTCATAGTTATCCATTTCAATTTGTATTTATAAACTCGTTAAATAAGAAATTATTTTCAAGCAGACTTTCATGGAACAAAAATAATATTTAATTCAACAAACAAAAAAGAATTGAAACTGGTCAGAAAACCAATATTTCTAGAATATTTCTGTCATGGAATTTTTAAGAGAAAATGCATTAAAAATAAAATGTATAACTTTGTAATTATGTTTGGCGAATTAGGATTCATTTAAAGCTTATGTCCTAATTAATTTTATATTTTTCCACAAGGTCAAACTCAATAGATATTATATTTATATATTATAATTACAAAATATTACAATAGACATTATAACTTCAATAGATATTACAAAAATCAATGGCTATTATAAAATAATTTCAAGTTATAAATAGTATTAGATTTATACTACATTGCTGTAATTGTCTATGGCGTTTTAATTTATTTCATTCTCAAAACATATATGGTGGATTTTGAACATTAAACATTTGGATTTATTTTGGCCAAAAAATAAATTTATAAACATTCTCAGACACTAAAAAATATTCAGAAAATTTTTATTTTTAACATTGGCCTAATGGGGTTCTATTTTTGCAACTAAATTACGACAAAAGCTAAAAAATGCTACTAGTGAGCATTGGGTTTTAAACAGCTTGTTATCTCCGAAAAGGTACAGTTTTCCGTTGGTGTAAACTTCATAAACTGTTTAAAGTTATGTTCTTAATAATTTAAAAAAATTCCGTTGAAAACCAACAATCGAGGTTAAGTAAACCTGATACTTACTTGCTAAATTTTGATCCCAATGTTGTCTACTTCACAGCCCATTTCATTATTTTTTGTGTCATGTACCAATTCATAATTAATTTATAAACAAACTTACTAAATATGAAATTATAAATTGCACCCATTGCTCTTGCATGGATAAATCAATGTTAACCATTTGTGTTAGATTGCATTGTCATTATTGAAATTTGAAAAGTTTAAATTTGTTGGGCGTAACATAGTTTTATTCACATACAGTGCAACTATATAAAACAACATAAGCTAAAAGTAAGGAGCATCAACTAGAATTGAATATATGTCCATTGGGTTTAAGGTCGAAATAGGTTCATTATACATGTGCTTAGAGTTCTTGGTCTTATTTTAAAATGGCTACTTTGTTTAGACACCTCATACTCTCTGAATGTTTCTACTTGATTATGTTGAAATCCAAGAAAATTACAGTTTAACTGTGGGAATTTGTTTCTGCGTACAATGGAAAGTGCCTAAAAGTCTCAATTTTGACTATTAGTTTAATTTAATGTGTTCATTTAAACTTTGGTGTAATTAGATATATTGGATTACAAATTTCCAGCTATATCAGATGATCGACGACTTAAAATAACATCTTAAGGTTTAATCTGATCAAAGTTAAGTTCTGTTACTAATTTATTTATGGTTCTCAGAAGCGAGTCGAAATTGCTCTGAGCACTTGCCTCCTTAACTTGGTTCATTCACCTTAATTAACTTGAGTTGCCAGCTATTTTATACATTTTAACCTAAAAATATCGCCTAGTAGTCTCAATTCTGAAACTCCTCTCTCTACTATTTAAAACTAGGACTACGCTTATTCTGTGCGTATGGGGATGAACGGATTGTAAAACTTGATTTAAGAATAAAAATATCCCCGTCACAGCAGAAATGCGTACTCAGCGAATTGGTATTTTTTTATTTTCCAGAGAGGGAGAGGGAGAGAGAGAGAGAGAGAGAGAGAGAGAGAGAGAGAGAGAGAGAGAGAGAGAGAGAGAGAGAGAGAGAGAGAGAGAGAGAGAGAGAGAGAGAGAGAGAGTACCCGTAGGAGTTACTGTCAGAAACAGTTGCCGTTCAAGATTTATTAAGTGAATCTCTTTCTTTTCTCTTTTGTTTTGGCCGCGTATGTTATGACATAAAAGAAATTTGATATTCACTTTCAAAGATATTATATCCATGATATGAAATTGCCTTTACTATTCCTCAGATATGATGTATCAAAATGATTTTTAAATTGTGTGGAGTGTTTTTAATTTACTTAAATAGATTCATTTTTAAATTCCGTACTAACCCTGTGCTTCATAAAATATAACACTTTTACATGTTTTTCGTTATAGCTTTATTATTAATGTTAAAGGAATTATAAGATTTTAATGTATTTTAAACGTCACTCTTAGAAAGCGACGTTTCTCAGGTGTGATTGCCTCTTATCTCCATGTAGGCTACAGCTGAGTATACAGGTCTACAATGGAGCGCCGCGCCGCCGCCGCCGAGTGGATGAATCTGTCTAATGGACTGAGCATCCAGACATGAGCATTATCATTTAAATTGCTTCCATCCTACTTACCCGCCTCAATGATGCGGATAATACATTATAAACACTCTCCGAGGTTTAAAATAAACTTGATATGTGTACACTGGCAATATTATGTTTAAGATAAAACATGCATAATTTTTTAAGAGTCAGCACTTGATAAAAATGAAAGTTGCTTTTACCTTGTTATCTTTGTTAGTTACAGAACTTGAATGAGTGTAGTATAAAAATAAGATAACACGAAACAATTGAACACTTCACAACAATAACCACCCTATCTTAATAATAAACTAAAACTAGCTATAAAGTTACATGGACGAATTTTAACATAAAACACTCTCTACGGTTGTAGGCCATTAATGTTGATTAAAATAATGGTTAAAACAATTATTATAAAAATCTTCGTATATTGTTACATAAAACAATCTTTCAAAACGGTTTATAATGATCACAACTCGAGTGATTAGTTTGTTGGCTTTATTCCTGTTCAAATCAACCAAAGATCCATAGCAATTATTTGATAGCCACCCAGGGCAGGGAGGGTGGAGGAGGAGGGGTGATGGGGGTGAGGGGGGGGTGGTGAGGGGGGGTGAGGGAGGGCGCCCTGGGACCACAACTCTGTGGTAATTGCTCTATTCACCTCCTGCAAAGATACCTCCTCATTATTATAATGAATTTAATTTAGATAACACACAACTAATTGCCCTGACGTCACTTATAAACTGAAAACTCATCGGTAAGTTATGGCCCCTTAGTTGGTCAAGATTGCTTCTATGCTCTCAAAAAAGGTCATGTGGCCTTAGAAATAGCCATTATGCACAAAGTTTTAAGCAGTCTCAATAGTTGGTAATATACAGGACTTGCAATAAGTTTTTTTTCACGGTTACACCTAAAAACAGTAAACCTTTAAACTTACTTTTACCACCCAAAGTGCAGCAGTGAAAGATACAGTTCATTTGACAATTTGGGGAAACCCAACTAGAACCTACACCAAAAACGTTTATATAGTATAGTTATTAAGAAATAGTGCAAATTATATTAGTTTGTTGGAAAATTACGAAAAATATTGGTAGTAATTTAACAGAAGGTTCAATTCCATAGTATCATGCACATGATTTTAATGTAAGTTTGGTATGCTGTCACTTCTCTTTCCTGAACTTCATTCCTGGCTTGAGCTATGTACAATGGTAAACGGAAATGTACAGAACGTTAAAAAGATATCGATGTATAATTGTTTATGTTATGCATTAGCATAGTCATTTTTTTCTACGTAACATTTTTGGCTCTATTATATGACCTTAGTGGCAAAATAAATCTTCCTGCTAACTACCTTTCCACGTATTTTCACATATCACTCCTTTTACGTATGTAAAGTGTACATCATATTTCAGAATATTGTAAAAAAGAAGTTTGTTTTAGGTATTTTATTTAGTTTGTTTGTTAAAGCAGTATAATTTTTCTTGGCGAGACGACCTGTCAGAAGCAAATATCACTTTGATGAGAAAAGTTTTGGACCTAAGCTAAAGTTGTTACTTTGTTCAATCAATGAGTTGGCAGATGTAAAAATTTGAGTTGAAGGCTGAACATCTGAATAAATAATTAGTTTCGTAACTAATCTTATTAACCTAGCTAATAGAACCCCTCTTAATTATGAATGTACAAAAATTAATAACCAAAGTTAGCTTTTGTGGGTCAATTGTTTGACTGCAACGTTTGTTCTGCGTAAAATTTCTCGGCCTGATTTAATTAAAAATATCCATTTGCAAATACAATTAAAAACATAGGCCTAATTAAACTCAACTAAGACACATTCTTATAGAAAACCAAATGTTTCCATTTTAAAGTAAGCTGTTTTATAAACCCTCAGATAGAGCTTGGCTTCCTTGTTTAAACAATACTTTGTACAATGCAATATTCGAGGTTTGCGCAGTGTGCACTGTTGACAATAGCCTGCTTTAGTGAGGTCACAGTGGTCAAAGTCATCAGACCCGTCCGTAAAAGATAAATAGAACTTTAAATTTTTTATGCAGAGGGGTAAGGTTTTATCACAATGTACTCGGGTAAATGCATTGCGCTGCTCAGGTACCCCTAGTTGTCGATTAATCAATGTAATTCTATGAACAAACCTTATTAAGACTCTTTCCCCTAATTGAAAATACGGTAGGAATGCACACTTTATAGATGAAAACCAAACCTTGGACCCTCTGTATGTGCCAAAACCAATCTGCAACTTACATTTTTCACATGACTATGCATTATACAACATCATAAATAGACAGTGCATATGCAGAGTATTTGTATTTTAGACTCAATGTTTAGAACATTATACAGGAAAGTATATTAATCTAAACAGTTAGGCTACACTAAATTAATTCAGAATGAACCTTTCAATATTTTAAGAGTTATATTTGTTGCTTAGAGTTTCGAGTTTTCTTGCTCAAACAAACACTTGAAGACGTTTATATGTTAAGTTTAACTTCTATCAGTAAAACATTTTGTTAGTGTAGGATAATTGGTGTTTAACTTTACTCAGTGTTGAAGTGTGTTTGTTTTGGGAACTAGCCCGAGAAACTTTGGCTTCCGGCTGTTTAAACATTTTACTTCTATGTATGGGTTGATATAAGAAATACAAAAATTAAAATATTGAATTGATGAAATACATGTGGAGTTATAGACTATTGTCTAGGATATTATTTAGTTTTTTTTTCGCTTGCTAATTTAAGTCTGTGGCTTTACAAATCCTCACGATTTTCAGGTTAAAATACTAGATGTAAACCACAAAAGAGCAAGGTAAATAAAGTTATACTATCTAAGGTCAACATATTGTTAGATTGCACAGTTAATTAAGAGCCCAATGCTAACTGACAAATGTGTTAGGCATTGAAACTTTAAATTTCTTAAAACTTTTGGGTTCAAAGGCGAGCACTATAACCACCACACTACACAACCTATATTCAGTTATACATTTAGTGGCTACCTCAATATTCTCTAATACGTCTACTCTTACAAATGCACAATAAGTAGAAAGTAAATAGAAGGACTGTAAAACTGCATATAGAGTTATTAATAATAACTGTTACACAGTATTACAAATAATTCATGTTAATTTAACGTAGGGGAAGGTGGGGCAAGACGGGGTACTTAAGCACTTAATATTTTTTTGTTGAGTTATGAAAACTTCAATAAACATACTACATATACAACATTAAACAAGAGGATATTCTGCAAAAACTCAGTCTGGGTTCAGAGAAAATCACAGTACCTGCACTGCCCTGGTAAATCTTTTTAGCGAATTATTTGATGCAAAAGACCAAGGAAAATCTAGCTCACTAGTACTTCTAGATTACTCTCAGGCTTTTGACTCAATCAATCATGAGTTGCTGCTGGCGAAAATGAATTATTATGGCTTTGGAGCGGAAGTAATTGAGTGGGTCAGATCATATTTAGCTGACAGTCACGAAGTTTGAAGGCGAGATATCATCTGCTCTTCAGAGAGGAAGAGGTGTGCCTCAGGGAAGCTACTTGGGGCCTATACTCTTCAATCTTTACACATCTGACTTTCCTTCTTGTGTCCAGAGCTGCACGCCAAATTTGTACGCTGATGATTGTCAGCTGCATTTGTCCTATGCTCCTGATTTGACAGAGGATGCCATTTTCAGGATTAACGTAGACCTAGATAACATTTTGACTTGGTCCTCTGAGAATGGCCTGAAACTCAACATAGGAAAGTGCAGTGTTCTACATCTAGCACCACAAGATCGTGTACAGACCCTCAGTAAAAATGGTATAGAGGTCACTCTTGGTGGCGAAAGTCACACAATAAAGTTAAAACACTTGGAGTCGTCTTGGACCGTGATCTCTCTTTTTCAGACCACGTAACTCAAAACATCCAGCGTGCCGTTGGTAGGTTGAGGGGTCTGTATCAATTCGGGAGTTTGTTGCCAGAAACTGTAAAACTTCAGCTCATGCACTCTTTGGTATTATCTGTTTTTTACTATTGCTACCCTGCATATGGAAACAGCATCACGATGCATGACGCTCAGAGAGTTCAAAAGCTACAGAACTCAACACTGAGGTATGTTTTCTCTCTGAGGCGAAGAGACCACGTGTCGGAGTATCGTGATGCTGTTAACATGCTTCGCATGGGGGATTTTTGCAATTTGATGACCAACTGCATGACCCATAAAGTCCTTGCACTCGGGGAGCCACGTTACCTGAGTGAAAGACTGCGGCACCGTGATGAGGTTTCACAACGGGCCATCAGCCGTAATCAGAACCTTCACTTTCAAAGAGTTAGGCTTGAACTGGGCTGAAAGAGTTTTTCATATTTTGGTCCAGTGCTCTACAACAACCTCCCCGGTATCCTCAAATCATATTCATTGCTAGGTTTTAAGAAAAAATTTAAAGATATAATTAATGAGAGGAATTGTTGTAAATAAGTTTTCTCTTGTATTGTAATCATTGTTGACTTGAGTTATCCTGAAAACCAGTTTGTAACTGAGGAACGCTTGAAAATAAAGGCATTTTTATTTATTTATTTATTTATTTATCAATTAAGACTGCAGTATCTATAAAGCCAATAAAAAAAATTTGGACAAAAAAATAAAAAGTATTAACACTAATAAAAAATGTTTTTCTAAAGGTTTACCAAGTACCCCATCTTACCCTATAGTGAGGGCAAGATAGAGTAGCTCAATACTTTAAAAAGGATAAGGGGTTTAGTTGCTAAATTAAAATTGATTTACCTTTCAAGAATATTTAATGTTTATACCTATAATAGGCACTGTCTCAACCCTAAATAATGTTATATTTACCTTAAAAAATTAATCAAACAAAATTATTGATAAGCTTAATCAAAGATTAACCCTCAGCTTACTCGTAAAACTAAATACAAAAAAAAGAGTCTTGCTAATTTAACCGTTTTGGCAATAGGCCTATTGTTAAATGAATAATTTTTATACCAAATACCAAAGTCGATAACATTTAAAATGAACACCATTTAAATTGTACACCCCATCTTGCCCTCCTTCTAAATACCCCGTCTTGCCCCCAAGGACAAGTTTTAGGTTAGATTTATTTAATACTACAAGGATATATTCCTCTAGGTTATGCATTGATGTATTCCTAAAAAAGTATCTTACTCAATAATAATAATCAATAATACCAGAAGAAACATGTGTCTAATTCTTTTCACGTTCAAGACTGACGGAAAATTAGATCGTCACATCATAAAAAAAAAAAATTAAAATCCATATTCTTGGAACGGTCTGCTCAAAATGGCTGGTGGCACTATCAGACATTCACATGGCAACAGGCTATTAGTTCAACAATTTGCCGATATATTGTGACATCTGCCGGAGCAAAAAAATGTAAAACCCCGTCTTGCCCTTAACCCCGTCTTGCCCCGCTCTCCCCTATATGATGTTTAAGATGAATTCGAGACTCGGGTGATGCTCTAAACACGCACTTGTGGGCTTTATTGTGATTAATTCATTATAACTATGAACCCTGACCCATGATGTAATTACAGCAGGATTATGGAAGATATCTGGGCACAACTAGTTAGTTATTGGCGTGACTTGTTCGGCCGGGATGTGATCGGTTCAAACGACGGAGACAAATATGAATAGGACACCTGTAAAAACTGTAATTTGTAATTGAATATAAAATATATTTATTCAATAATGTTATTTAATGGGTGATTTAACCTATCATTAGATTGGTTTTTGATTAGTTCTGGTTGTCAACGTTTCCATACCACAAGTAGAAAAATATAGATATAATAATTATATGCTTTTATTTTTAGTGTTATGTTCTATTTTTAAGTGTTACAAAACTAAATATTTACATAGTGCAGGACTGTTTATTATTCATGCTAATATTAGTTCCAAGAATTTATCAAAACAGAAATGCTGAAAAAATATAGTTGCAAATATTGCATTTCCACAACAAACTTATAAACTTAAAATGATCCCATGAAAATATACTTTAACTTAACAGTAATATCGATTAAAAAGCAGAAAATATCATCTTAATCGCGTCTTATTGAATTATTGGTATGTCAAGTAGGCATTTTTTTTAACCAACTAATCAAATAAAAATCTAGTTGGATTGACAACGGATGCGTTAAACTGAGATTAACTTTAAATATTTGAACAGTATGTATATAACATCGAATTCAATACAGTATTTTATCCTTATTTATTAGCTTCACATTTCTTTATCGATACTTACTTTTAAATATAATAAAAACTACTAATGCACTCAATAGAGAAATATGAACTTACATTTATATTTTGTTTCCTACGCAAGTTTCGCTTTGTCAAAGTTTATAATTACCACATGCAAATTAATTATATTAATTACCTAGACCCAGTGTTAATTAACAATGATTGGTCGAGTGCGTTTTGGAACGCTGGATTCAAGTTCTAATTTATAACAAACAACCAGGTCAGATGAATACAATCCTCATTTTAAAAGTATCCGATTTGGAGATCGTTCTTAGTCATAAATTTTAAATTCTAAACTCTTTTAATAGTAGTTTTCATCACTATTAGCAAAAGTGGATCTTTTTGGTGCACAATCGTGTTTAAAAACGAGGTGCAGCCGAGTTTTTAAAAACAATTAAGCATCAAGAAGACCCTTTTGCTCCGAGTGATGAACAACGTTTTTTTATCATAATGCGAAATCAGACTAACTTTTGATCATTAAAAATATTAACTATAAAGTTGTATTTTTGAGGTTATATTTACGAAGTAAGTAATATGCAGTGTTTACATATGTGTTATTTACAAACAATGCTCTTTATAACTTTTGAATTTCAAATTCTGCTCCTCAACATTAACAAATCAATAATAATATAATTAGCAAACAGCTGATTTTTCAGTCCTATGACTTACAAATTCTCCAGCTTATTTTTTGTGCTAGGACGAAAAAGAATCGGGTTTGGTACTATTGAGAGAACAAAAAAGAGGCTGATTTCCTGCAGAATGGTAAAAAGATATATTTACTTATTTTTGTTATTTGCTATTTATTCACAAATGTCGAAATTGTAGCAATAGATCAAAACTGTGTTTATACGCAGCATTATAAATAATATAATAATAATTTTGGGTACGATAAAATTAACCGTTGAGCAAATGCAGTCAGGGTTAATGCACAAATATCGAAACCACTAATTAAATGTGACGAGCAAGCAACAGTGAGGTTCATTAAAACGAAGTTGGATCCTCGTTATGGAAACATAAGTTGTATGAACACAGTTTTATAGAATATGTAATGTAAATATAAATTTGAACCTATGATAACTCCTTGCATTGCACCTCAATTGTATTATTTGAATATGTGAAAATTTTCAATTCATAACTTATTTTTGAAATATACGATATAAATTGTGTGATTCTAACAATATTTTTATGATTTTTTTTATTAGTGACGGTCAAGTTTTAACTGTCACAGTATCAACTTATCGACTGAAAGCAAAAATGACAAATATCCCAAATTTGGTTTAATGATTACCTCATTACACAAATTCAAAATCAATTAAAACCTATCGTTTTTTCAACTTTGTATTTGAAATTATTGTAAGTCCAGAGATGTTAGATATAAATATTAATTTTAGAGTCAAAACATTAGCCAACAATGGATAAAAGAGAAGTTCAATGCAGAAAATTAACTGACCCAAGAGTAAGGGGGTGCTCAAGCGTTTTTACTTACGGAATGGCTCGAAGATAAGATAAGCCTGTACTTAAAAAAATTCTTGGCTAACTTTGCCTATTACAAGCCTAGTGAGTTACGGTAATCTGAAAAGTTTTAAGATAGAGCGACCTCGATGGGTCGCTTGATTTCACTGTTAAAGGATATATTACCTTCCAATTTCTTTTATAAACTTCAACCAAATAAAGATTAGGCTAATTTTCACTATGGTATTCTTAATAATAAACATGACTGTAAAATATACTTTTTGTATAAATTCCGAACTTAAAACAAAGATATTAATCTTGATTATTTATAGTTAAAGTTTAATTTTAATGAATTTATAAGTTCAATTTTTTTTAGTTCGTACCGTATGTTAAAAGATAATCTTCATGATATTTAGTATCTTAGTTGTTCAATATCATTACATATATTATATGTAAAGTTAAAATAGAATTAGGTAGAGAAACAAATCATGTAACTTATTTTACGAAACGCAATAACAAAAGAATCTACTAAAATATTATAAATCCCGCGCCAATTGTGGAGGTGGCACAGGAAGCGGAAGGAAGTTTGAGGCCGGAAGCATCGGTCACGTGACTACTGACATCCGGTGGCGGGAATCTCAAACAGCTGATAGGGTTATCGCCTCTCCGTGTATGTGATGAAGTAGCATTGTACAAATGCACATCTGGCGGGGGCGTCTACATATCTGGCATGATGTGATGCCATTGCGTCGGAACCTTTTGACGTATTTAATATGCTCACATTATTAAGTTGATTTTTTTCTTTTTGCTTGACATAGTGATAAATTTGTAATAAATTATTTGTTTTATTTAAACGATTTGTTCAGAGGATAAATAATACTTTTAAGCTCAAGAGTGGCCAAAATGTAGTTTTAGACCCAAACAGGAAGACATAGACCTTCATTGGATTTCGCCCGTTATGATACACGCCGGATCCACTATTTATTAGATAGCAATCATGTATGAATCTGTTTTCTTGGAGTGGATGCAGCTCTAGACGAATGAGTAACCATACGTGTTCTCACCATGAGCCATGTTCGTGTGGACCGAGTCCTCGGATAGCATTCCATGATGTGTGGCCTCCAGGCTTGAACGTTTGTAGCGCGAACGAGGGAAGAAGGCGTGTTCCCCGTCGTCGGGGACGCCTTAAATATTAATGTAGTTAGATGATCTGGTCCTGCCCTTAATGTGCAGGTAAAGTAGACTGAAAATCACGTATGAGTAAAGCATTAGTCTTACCAGCCACCATTTAACCTGCTTGATGAGTCTCGCAGTCCATCTACCGTGACTCCATCTCAAAGCTCTCCTGCCATGTCCGGTAGGTTTGCTAACTTTCCGATATTTATGCTACTCCTTTGCAGACATAATATTGTCCCTGATATATCGCCTTTCTCTCCCGTGTTAAGAGATGGATGGATATAGATGGATCACTTATGTAAAAATAAAAACAAAAAATATTTTAGGCGAAAGTAAAATATATCAACTTTAAACTGGAATAGCTTATGCTTTTCTCTTTACATCTCTAATCTTTACTATCTAATTTTAGGTTGAATCAAAATCTATCTAACCTAGTATTACATTTAAAATATATATGATTCTATATTAATAGTACCCGAGGTGCAAATACTTCAAGTTGGTACCTGACGAAGACATTACATCGTCTAGTCCACAACGAAGGACGGTCTGCTTCAGAAGGATAAATTTTAACCAGGAGTTCCTCGGTAATTTAAGCTATATATTTACATTTTTTAAATTAACAGTATTCCTTCAAATTTTTTAATAAATCTTGAATAAGTAACATTCATGTTCGGCGGGCTATCATCAGTAGTAACATAACAATCATGTTCATAACTTGTTCCATACAAAATGTGACACTGCATTACATGCCTGACAGCTGCTCAATAGGGTTGTCATAAAGATGACGGGAGAATGTTACCCAGTACTGAAGCAGGCTAAGCAACTACAGTATATTGGTTAAATAATCCAATCGAGGAGCGTCGAATATTTATTTAGTTGAAATTTAACCAAAAGTTAATGATCTGTTAGCACGGCCATTTCAATGTCTTTGTGCGTTATATTTGCCAGTTTTCAAACAGAAAAATTATCAGTAACAAATCTACATATCTTACTATATGTTGGCTTAGCATGACCTGGCTGCCCTATCAGCCGGCGAAAATCCCCTTGGCAGTAGTAGTGCCGGTTGGCGACCGGATAGGGCCCTGCTGCTGTCTTGGGTGGGGCCCCGATGAGGCCACTGCTCGTTGTTGGAGATCCCACCCCTGGCTGGATGGCCCTTTTTTGCGGGGAGTGGGGCGTGGAAGAAGACTTGTTGATTCGGGGCTGGTTTGACATTCTCACAAGGGTACAGTTATGGGGGGTAATTTTCTGAAAAAAAATGGAAGGTAACTTAATGACCAATGATTCAATAGTGTAAGAAACTGCACGGGGTGCCCTGACCCCAACCCCAACTTCTTTGCGGGATGAGTTTCCTACTCTCCCTCCCTCCAGCAATGCCGGGAACAAAGACGGGTTCGATCCCTTCAAAAGAAGGTCCTGTTTGTCGAGGTCGCCGGTTAACACCCGCCGCACGGTGAGCCTCGGTGCGACGCCGCCCCCTTCGGTAACCACACACTCGGTGCCGACAGTTCCTTCTGCGGAGACACCAAAGGCAGCGCCTAACCCGCCTGCGCACGCGGTCTCTCCGGACGAAAGAAACGTCAAGATGGCTCAGGAGACACTTAACGCCGAGATTCGGCGGATAAAGGATACTCTCCTGGACATGCGTGAGGCAACCATGCGACAGAGAAACATGTCCATGGATATTAAAAACGAGTTGGAGTCGATCGATTCTTCCATAAGTGTTATCGAATCGATGCACAAGTTGTGGAAGGTCTCTTCTCATCGTTTGAGAGAGACCGAGTCGAAGCACACACAGGCTCCTTCGCCGTCAATGGCTGCTGCCGTGACGTATGCGAGCGCCGTTGAGGTTGGTGGGAAAAGGCAAGCCAACAGCCCCCCCCCCCCACTGAGGAAAGGCAAGAGAAAAGGCCGAAGGAGAGCGACGCACCGCAGGGAAACTCTGAAGAATTTCAGCCGGTGATCTCCAGAAGGCAGAACAGAAGAGCCAAGGCAGAGGCCACGGAAGGTCAGCGTCGCATCCCGGTGACATCGGGTGCTGCACAGGGGTCGATTCTCGGACCCGATCTTTGGAACGTGTCCTACGACAGCTTGTTGAGACTCGAAATTCCTGATGAGTCTCGCCTCGTTGGCTATGCCGACGACGTCGCTCTTTTACTAGCAGCGAGAAACGTCGAACAGGTAAAGAGGAAGCTCGAGGTCGCAATGCTAAGCATCAGTGAGTGGATGCGCGAACACGGCTTGTCGTTGGCACTCGCCAAGACCGAGATCGTGGTCCTCACCAAAAAGAGGATCCCCACCATCTTTCCAGTCCATCTCGGGGACATTGAAGTCGAGACCAAGCCTGCTGCTAAATACCTCGGGGCGATTGTCGACACTAAACTGTCTTTCGGTGAGCAGGTACGGTGTACCGCCGATAAAGCCGCCAAGGGAGTTGCTGCCCTTGCTCGGCTCATGCCCAACATTGGTGGTCCTCGTGCCTGCAAGCGTAGACTCTTGATGTCTGCGGTCCAGTCCGTCCTCCTGTACGGAGCAGAGGTCTGGGATCACGTTCTGGAGAAACGCGTCCATAGGAATCGGCTCTCCCGCGTCCAGCGCCGAGGTGCTCTGCGGGTTTGCTCTGCCTACCGGACGGTCTCCGAGCCTGCAGTCATGGTAATCGCTGGTGTCATCCCTATCCACCACCTCGCTAGGGAGCGACAGGCGATTTACCGCAGGAGACACGAAGATGGCAGAGAAACCACTGCCATCGAAGAGCGGGACCGCAGTTTTGTTTGTTGGCAGCGCGAGTGGGATGCCGAGACCAGAGGACGCTGGACCGCCAGACTAATCCCACAGATACGCCCTTGGGTTGAACGGCAACACGGCGAGGTTGATTACTTCGTGACCCAGCTTTTTTCGGGCCACGGGTATTTTAGATCTTACCTCCATAAGATGGGGAAGGCCGCAAGTTCGGAGTGTCTGTATTGTCCCGGCATTGCAGACACGGCCGAACATACGTTCTTCGAGTGCGGCAGGTGGCAGGTGCACCGAGCAGCTCTTTCCACTGACCTCGGGCTGCAGATCTCTCCGGACAACATCGTCGGAGCTATGCTCCAGGGAGAGGGCACCTGGAACTGCGTTTCGTTGAAGCGCTACAGCGGGTTCAAAAGGTCGACCTCGATCGGCCTTAATATTTGGATTACCCCGACGAGGAAAGCCCTAGTGGCGTAACATCAAGGCCTAGCCCGAAGTAATGTGCAAAACAGTTCCAGGTTAGTGTCCTCGGAGATAAGGGGGTATTTTAGCCGGTAGTTCGTAGGACAACGAGCCTACGGGAGTCCGGCACTACTGAGAGGACAAGTGAGCCTCTCAGTGTGCGTAAATGTATTTTGACCTCCTTCCCACAAAAAAAAAAAAAAAAAAAAAAAAAAAAAAAAAAAAAAAAAAAACTATATGTTGGCTTACTAATTCTGAAACTGAAAGATATAATTTAGTTTATTGTAGTTATGTTCACTTTGTGATCCTATATTGCCACTTTAAATTTTGTAATTATCATAGTGTTAATTTATAGCCTACATATATGATTTTTTCATCAATCGATTAATACTTTTAATTTTATAACTTACAAATTTGATGGTAGTTGAATAATTTACCTAAATTGTTTGATATACATTATTTCATATAATATTGCACATAGCATTAAGTATATTAAACACATTATCACAAAACAAAATCAATATAATTTAATAACAATTCTACAACACCACAATACACTATTAAGTTACAATATTTTTGTAATTTATGAAAATCAGGGACTGCTTCAAAAGCATCTAACAGTTCTCATTATCTAGATGACAACCTTTGGTTCTAAGGGCGGGGCGGCCTTATATAACCACTCAGATACAAGTATTTATCTATTGAAAAAAAAGTATAAAAAACACATCTAATATTAATAGTTGTCAATGTGTTAGCACGTGATTGTTTAGAAAGAAGGCCCATTTATACAAAACTTTAATAGTTATTATTTTTGTAATCATAAGGTTGAATAAAACAGTGAACTAAAAATTGAAAGTACCGGTTTCAATTTTACTTACATTAATAATCATCTGAAGAATTGAATCTTAAAAATGTACAAAATATAACATTTTTTCTTGAATAGATTGAGTTTAACCTGGGATACTTAATTAAAGAAAATTAAATGAAGGGAAATAAAAAAAAAATGCAATCAGTTTTTGGTACAAGATCTTGTGTTTCTTATTGTTATTTGTACATCATATTTTATGAAACCAGCATCAAAGGCCGGGATGTGTTGTCTCCACCGCGTCGGCCGGTGCCGTCCCCCAAGGACCAGGACCCTCTCCAACGGCTTTGATACAATACTTTCTCAAAACAGTTATGTTGCTAAGTACAATTTAGACTTGGAGATATTACTTTGAGCACTCTATGGTATAAAATGTAATGGCATCACATCGTTTCGTGTAAGACACCAGAAGAATAGTTGTAATACAATCATGAAAACATACAAAAAGTTTAAAATAGCATGCATGATGAAAAAGGTTTTTAAAATCTACCTTTCAACACTGCTGACAAATAAACACTTAAAATCCGTTTATCAATATTCAAGATTTATTTGTTCATAAAATAATAATAATAAGCACCATTCAGTATTCTATGTACAAGAAAGGAAAACAAGATCAGACTGGAGTTTTCATTAGGCCTGACACTCGTTATTATTGGTAATTACGAAGTAAGTACAAACGTGAGTAGTTAGATTTGGCCACTTCTGGCACAGGTCAGCTGCCCCGGAAGCCACGTGCCGGGGCACATAGCTTCCGGTCGTATATTAAATGAGGGGTGAGGAGGTGGGGTGAGCGTTTGAAGTAGATTTGCGCATAAATTAAAAGTTAGTTCAAGACTGAAATTCAACAATTTGGGAGTGAACTAAATGTGCGCATAAATTAACCGGGTTCAACTAAAACTTCGCATAAATTAAAAGTTAGTTCAAAACTGAAATTCAACTTGATAATTGGGTTACGGAAAGTATGTCAAGGTCATCCCGAGTAAGTTTTAAAAAAGCCT
The DNA here is from genome assembly GCA_030545055.2 of Neoaliturus tenellus. NCBI lineage: Eukaryota > Metazoa > Arthropoda > Insecta > Hemiptera > Cicadellidae > Neoaliturus > Neoaliturus tenellus. Next base: position 27,883,445 of record CM061534.1, on the reverse strand, counting down.
ATCCCGCTACCACAGGAAATAGTTCTGAGAGTTGAACTATCCGGTGATAGCGGGATAGGTAGATTTAAGTTTTGAACTTTATTCGTAAAAACAAATACAATCAATGTGCAAAAAGAAATACAATCAATGTGCAATACAGGTTGAATTTTTGTGATGAAACACGGAGTTGTAAAAGCAAACGCCGACGACGAGGATAAGGTAAAGGCAGAGTCCCCAGATGACGTATTTGACAAGTTTGAAGAAACGTAATATCTCGAGTTGGTTTTCCCGTTCCAATTCCAATCGTCTAATTTCCAATTTCAACTTTTCCTCTTTCATCTTTTCCACCTCCATCCTTGAGTTGAAGGAAACTTCATCCATCATTAGTGTTGTTTTTTGGTGTTTGAAATTTTGAAACAAGTGATGTTGATAGTTCAAATGTTGGAGACGGAATGAGAAATAAAAGCGAGGAACGTTAGTTAAACGAATAAGTGGTGGGGGGAGGTTGGATTACAAAGAGGTGGTGGGGGAAGTTGAATCACAAAGAAGTGGTGGGGGAAGGAGGTTGCTCACCAGTTGCTTCCGTACTTGTTGTTGTCGTGTCTGATTGTAGAGGTGTAAGTGGAGTAAGATTAAGCAAACTATCTTCATCAGAACTGTCAACCTTATCACAAATAGGACAGGCGTAAGTTATTTCCAGATTCATTTTAACAGTGTTGAATTTACTAACAATTTCGTGTAAAGTATTAAATATTTCTTGCAAATCTTCTTTAGAATTTACTTCGAAACTAGAATTCATTCGTGCCAACGGAGAGTTGTTCATCGTGCGAGAGTCGGTGATTGAATGAAGATCAGTGCTTAGGAAGGAGGCTTATTTGTCGGTGAGCATGAGCTTGTTATTAAACAAATAGCCAAGTTCCTCTTCTTCGTCTTTCAATTCAAATATTTTAGCTGAAGTAGTAGGCGTTGTTTCGTCTTCACTCGATGATGAAGAAAATTGAAATATCCTAGCTGAAGTAGTAGTCGTTGTTTCGTCTTCACTCGATGATGAAGAATCACGAGGACGTAAATAGTGAACATCAAGTCTGATCCATCTCATAGGATATCTATCCATGACAGAGAGCAAATTTTGAAATATTTCCTCCAATTCTTCTCTGTCAGTTATTATATGTTGAAACTTGACGAAAGGCGATCCCATGTTGTTAGTTAGAGTGTTGGAAGTGAAATAATTCAAAGGTGGATTCAATAAGATACAAAACTTAAACTAATGGTGGGGGGAGGTCTAAAAACCAATGGTGGGGGAAATCTCAAGGTCATCCAATTGAAGTTTTAAAAAAGAGTGTAAAACTGAAATTACACATTCGATGGTTCTACAGGATCGGAATACCAATCTGATCTGTATTTACATCTTTTTATCATATGTGTACAAAAATCATCTTGATGAGACTTGGTGCGTTGACAATGAGCTAGATCGAGAGGATGAAATTTGAAACATCTTTGAGGACAGCATGTATGAAAATATCTTGATTTGTAAAATTTGAAAGTTCGCAATTCCGGTGGCGGTAGTTGTTTTGTTTTGCACTTGCAGTAACAAGATCCAAAAAATTCACATTTAGTGCAAGCTAACCCGTCCACCATCATTGGTCCTAAATCTGTACACTGTTGTTCACAACAGTAACGAGGTTCGTACTTGTACTTTTGGTTTTCCATGTTGACGCTGCTGAGTCCAGTGAAAGAATAAGAGTGTATAGTGTTGAATAGTCAGTTTTATGTACTACAAAAAGTGGTGGGGGTAATTTCAAGGTCATCCAAACGAAGTTTAAAAAAATTATACCTTACTAATGTAAGGAATGTTTATACTTAAGAAGTTTATTTCTGTTTATCTTCTTCAGACTTTGTCTGTTTCTGTTTGTTTTCTTCAGCCTTTTTCTCTCTCTCCGCTTTAGCCATAGCGATAAGTTCTTCAGTCGATAGTGGATGTACTTCAGGAAATTTTAAAATTAATTTAGCCTGATATCCTTCTTTAGTTAATATATTTAAATCTTCAGTCATTTGTTCAACGGTGTTGTAATCTTTTCCATAGATTTTTCCATCAAGTTCGATCATCATTCTGTATAACATCTTTAAAATTAGGTGTTGACGCAGCGAGAGTCGGGAAGCGAATGATTAGTTATACAAGTATCATTCCCTTTTTATCAACTTGACATTGATCACGTGATTCCTTAGTTTTATTTGTTAAAAGTTATTTAACATTGGTAATACTTGTGGAACTTGATGTTATGTTGACCAGTCGGTGATGAAGATGTTGTAGGTTGTGTTGAAAGAAATACTTCATCATCACAGTATTTTGTTTTAGTAAACATCCTTACATTAGTAGCACTAACATCAACAGTTAAGTGATAACCACCGGTAAGTAAAACTCGCATTTCGTTGGTTAAATCTTCAAGTTGTTCAAAACTCGTAATGGTGTTGGTATCGTAAGATGCACACTTGACCTTTAGGGACATGTTGAAGTTTTGTATTTAGTTATAGAGAGCGAGATGTGTACGGTACGAAAGGTAGTCGTAGACTGATGAATTTCACAAGTTGATTTTCACTTTTATTATCACACAAAATTGGGTCAAGGTCATCCCGTGGAATTTTTAAAAAAAGCAACATATTGCTATGTACAAAGACATAACAATATGTTGCTTCTTTTATTTTTTATTTTTTTGTTTTATATCATCTTTATTGAGAAACCATTACAAACACGTATATTTACAATGCTATGTACAAACTAGTTAGTAGAAGGTGTTACATGAATAGTTAGTTCAGTTGAGTTGTTTCCACTCGGTCCGTGTGAAACCAAATAGAGTGCGCCGGGTTGAATAACACGAAGATCTTCATTCTGTAGAAGTTGTACAAATCGTTTCGGTAGGAATATCTGAAACTTCGGTTCGTCTCCAACTGTATACGGCGCCTCGCTCAATGTGCAATTAATAGCATCACCAACCGAAGTGTCCATCTTCTTGATTGTATGTATGATGTAATGTTTTTCTTCTTTTAGTTCAGAACATCTCTTCGTCGGTAAGATTGTTGATTTTGAATGAGCGTTGAATTGATCAACTAAATTTTGAAGAAAGTTCTGCGATGCCATCTTGATGTTATTGTTAATCTTCTTGTTAATCTTCTTGTTAATAATAATGTCCGTCGGAGATGTTGTCTCTTCGAAGGTTCGAGTACTACTCATGCTGCGTCATGGTAGCGCTCTCACTTTTATTACCGACATTACCCCCACCATTCTGTTGAAGGAAATTATTCAAGCGGTAGGCATTCTTCAAAGCGCATTGTGACCTTCGATGTTTAAAACTCTTTGATGAAATACAAAGTTCATTGAAGTAGCATTGGAAATCTCTATCTATTATTGCATTTATCACTTCGTTACTTGTAAATGATTGTATCCAATTAGCTTTTTCCAATCCTCTTGTGTAGATAGTTTTGAACTCTTTGCAGTAATGATTCATAATGTGCGGCATCATGTTATAATTAATAAAACCTTCATCCCATCTTAAGTTGTGAAAATGTTTGTACAACCATTTGTTTGTAACTTTCGCTTTAGTTGTTAGTCTATTGAATGGTAATGGAGGTTTGAATAAGTAATGATAAACTACAGATGTGTTCATATCCAAAATTACTAATTCTTTTATAATAAAATTTCCATCATTTCCTCGAAAAGCTTGAAATTCAATTATACCTTTTTTAACTTCCATTATATGTGGCGCATTAGAAAACGAAACCCGTTTGTTCATGATGAAGTCTCGTCAGCAACTGACTTGTATTACAAATACGATTGTTCTTCTTTAACTTCTTGCGCTTCTTCGTCGATATTAAAGTTGGTGTGATAGTTGTTCAATTGTCTCCACATATCCACTTCTTGAGGTATTCGATTAAAAATTGAAGTATCCACGGGACCGTATAAAATTGGAACGAAAGGTTGTCTGTCCAATGTATCGATTAGATAGTCTTTGATTATTGCACTTGAAAATATTAGTTGTTTCAAATATCTGGTGACGGGACCGGTAGTACAACTTAAAGTGTAAAATTCTTCTTTAGTCAAATGTAATTTTACATCATGTCTAGTTAAATCTCTGAAGCGAACCATTTGTCCCCCACGATGTTTCACTATATCAACTTCAATATTTGATTCCAATAAACTTAATCTTGTTCTTCTTCCAAATGTGTTGTTACTCAAATAACATTCCAAAAGATGTAAATGTTTCATAAATGATTCCCAAGAAGTTTCAGTGAATGTAACCATTTTATTTCCATGATTTAAAATAACAATCGGTGAATAATCCAATGATTTTAAAATTCCAACTGAAATACTTTTCGTCATGCATGATGAAATGGGGTAGAAAATCCGAAGAAATACTTCTGTTAAAATATTAGTTGTAATGTTAACTTCAACCTTTTTTCTTTTTACTTCTTTTTCAGCTTCTCCTTCTTCTTTTTCTTCTTCTCTCTTCTTATGTTTGTTAAACTTGAGGAACTCGTCCATTTCTCGTTCAACTTGTTTTTCTATATCTGAACTATTCTCATCCATTAGAGGTGTATTTTCTTCTCCGTTAGTAGAACTCATCTTGCGAACGATGTTTCCCATACGACGGTCGAATATAAAATGAACTTTCCACTCATGATTTTCTCTCTTTTATGTTTTTCGTGAAATCCTTGAAATTTATACAATCACATAAATGTTTGCTTTCAACTTGTTTTTCACAAACGAAATTCTAACCTCAAAAATTGAAGCAGATAATTCTAACCTCAAAAATCTGCAGTCGTTGTACTAATTCTTTTTAAAGTACATTCTTCACAATTCCGGTCAGCGGTGTGTAAGTAACTATTTTATCATGTAGAATTAGACAGTATGCTGAAGTTCCATCTGCTACTGGTTCTTCAAATTCCATTTCAATTTTTATATCCACACTTGATGATTTTACCGATTCATTTTGTTTTGAACAATCGATTACAATTATCGGAGCCTTGGAATAATACTGGTCAGGCGATAATAGTGGTGTATTAGTCTTTCCATAATATGACGATTGAAATCTTGCATACATATCGTATAAAATGGAAAAACGTTTTTTGCTGAACATGACATTCAAATTGTCATACGGAAAGAATTGAGAGTTTAAGAAAACTTTACAATTCTTTATTTTACAGTGATCAAATTGACCGGCATTTGCAGTGATAACATCTTTTCGCTTAGTTTGAAAACCGAGTATTGTGTACCTTGCCCGTTCCAAATAAGTTGATGTCTTGACGGTCCATGTTTGTCGTTCTGTCTGTGGTAGTGTAGGATATTCATGGAATTCCCAACTTCGGAATGGCATCACAATATCACGGTCAGACTTTAACTTTCTCAATAATACGATTCTATGTTCATCGGCCAATCTTACATGAGGTACTCTCCAAACAACTTTATCCAATTGTAGTTGCCATTCCAGTTTATCTTCCGTAGTTGCAGGGTCTGCAAGTATCAAGTCCTTGTTAGTTGAAGACCTGAGTAATACCAATTCTTGTTTGACATTTATTATTATTCGTTTGTAATCTTCAGCGAATCCCAAAAGCAATCGTAAGGGTACATGAAAATCAAAGTGACCGTTGGAATCCGGTGTTATAGTGTCTTTATCAGGGGCAACCCATCCGGCGGTGACTATTGAATTCTTCTCATGCGGTGTTAATGATGTTAATCCTTTCAATGTCGTTGTTATACCAACCTTTTTTGTCGAATCAACTGTCACCCCTGATATCTCATATCTTATTTCATCAAAAAGATATGCCATCGGGTTATTTATAAAAGGAACTGTTGAAGCAGTTTTTCCATCCAATTTTAATACCCGTCCTTCAATGTACAAATAACTTTCACACGGTAATGTGTAAATATCTTGTTGTTGAATGGGAATCCTTATTTCATCGTTATTGTTTAATTTTGATGAAGTGTAAGGGTTGTGCGTGTGATATTCCTTCTCCCATAGTGTTTCGTCGAATGTCGGTCCTTGAGATATATCCAGGATATCCATCGTTGTTAAGTTTCAATCCAATCTTCTGTAGAAAACGAATGTTGTCCGATGTTAACTCTTCCAATGTCGAGGAGCTACTGAGCTCCCGACTCTTCCGTTGCGGTTTAAATGATAATCCCATGTTGACCTTTATGTTGCCGCTCTGATGTGTATCCGTATAGTTATCGTTTCTCCTCTAAAGTCAACACTAACACCGTCTTGATCCAATATGTTCAGTACGATGTCTGAAATGAAACTGGTGTTTAACGGTAGGTATATCAAGTTTTGTGGCTTCTCAACAATTTTAAAACCAGGAGCCACTGTTGGATAAAATGTATGTAAAATATGCTGATTCACTCCTTCTCTATACGATCCGTGTATAATATTACACGTTACATCGATGCTATTGACTTTCAATATTGTAACAGTTGTATCACCTGAATGAGTAGTTCCAGGAGTTAATATATTCTTTTTTGTATCTGTAAATCCAAGTAAACTACCAATGGAGTTTTTGAAACTGACATCGATATAATATTTTGAAGTTATTTCTGCTTTTAAAGTATTATTGTTTCCTTTAACGGTGATATTTTCTTCTCCGAGTTGTTTTTGTAGTAATTGGTTTATATCATCGATTTCATAAGCTCCAGTAGGAAATGTAATTATTTTCAATTCTGAGTATTTTCCTGAAGCATCCTTAGTTTCATAATAATGTAGTAAATTGTTCTTTCCTTCCGTTACATTGGGAATTGAGTTGTAGGTAGTTAAATCAAGTAATGCCGCTTCCCATAATCTTTCCTTGGATAGACGCAATGCTGGGAACAGCGTACTTTTCAATGTTGATGAATTTCCACTCAGTGACACTGTATACGATGACATCTTAAAGCTGACTGACACTCTTCGCTAGAAACTCCAAACATAAATGCCCACATATTTCAGTATTGTTAGGTTGTTCTCTTTTGTAATTGTAAAAAATGTTTTTGGAGTTTCGAAAATAATGTTGCAGTTCTTTCGGCGGTGGTAGATTGCCAAACTGTCAAAGTAGTAAACGGTTTGTCCGAGCTTTTTATAGCATACCCAATGAGTGCCTGGACCATAGGTGAAATCCAAATTTACTATTCCAGTTTCATTTTCCCATATTTTAGTTGGTAATGCATCTTTCATAAAAACTCCTCGAAAAAATGGTATTTTCAAACATTTTACATAATCATTTAACTGATGATTTGTTAAGGCTTTATTTGGAATTATCAATTGATTCTTCTTATTTAGTACACACGGTACGGTCTTAGGTATAAACCTGCTCCGTTTTTTACCATTGACCAAAGAGAAGCTTTCTTTACTGTTGCTTTACGAGTTCTACGACGTCTCTTCTTAATGTTTCCACCTCTTTTGGGAGCTCTTCTCTTTGCAGGTCTTCCTCTGCGACGTCGTCTTCCAGCACCAAATTTAGCTTTCGTCTTCATGGCTGTAGTTACTGCCCAAGCCGCTGCTTTTTCTGCAATACTTGCGTCACTTGATTTTACTCTTTGCCAAGCTCTTTCCGCTAGAATTTTATCCGCTATTGATCTATTTGTTGAATCTTTATACTTTGAATATGCTATATCGTGTTCTTTGCAAGCTTGATCTAATTTATTAATTCCAGGATCTCCTCTTGCTAAACGTTTTGACAACTTAGTTCCAGGTCCACAATATTGATAACCTCCGGGCAGATGTAATTCGTATGGTAAAGCGTCTATCGCTCGATTCACAACAGCACCAATTGGAATCCGTCTGAGCAGGGATAATGCAGCTGATGTTAAACCACGTCCTCTCTTGCCGCTGTCTTGACGACGACTGAGCGATACGGTCTTCATTATGCTGTTTTATGTAACCAACGTCTTCACTCTATGAAATACTTTATGATAATGAATCCTTTTTTGGTGTATTCCATACTTAAATATTCATAAGTTTTACTAGTATCTATCAATGATTTCATCTTTAATCCATTGGTTTCTCTGAGAGTCTTCGATTTTATTGTGTTTCATCGATGCATTAATCAAATGATTATGCATATCAATAACTACATTACCTACAAGATTCATTACATACTCTACATTAGTAGCATCTTTGTTACGTGTAGGATTATCAAGATTTGTGATACGTTTACCATTACATGTATACACAGATGGATCGTTATTAGAGGTTGCTATAACTTGATTAATAGTAGCAACATCATTCGGAGCTATTCCTGCTGATATGTTAGATATTCTTCTATTTTTTCCATCATATAAGTTATTTATTTTATCTAAAACTATAGTTTGTTTCACAACAACACAATCATTATCATCTTTACCAGATTTTACATGGGTTAATCGTCTACCTCCACATATAAAGTTAACACCAGTAGCTGATAGTTGTGGCACTTGTGTTAAAATAACAGCATCATGTTCTTCCGTGCCTAAACTTATATTTGACAATCTTTTATTTTTTCCATCCCACTTGTTATTTTGTAGTTGTAGTAAGGTAAACTTTTCACTTCCTTGCACAAACTCATCACCTTTCTTTGACACCACCTGATTTTGTTTAACAAAAGCGGATGTTCCTTTCTTCAAGCTTTCATTCATTTGTCTCACAGTAGCAGCATCCGATGGAGTTGAACCATCTTTCAGATTGGACAACACTTTTCCATGACAATCAATAACAGCACCATTATATAAAATACAATTATCTTTAATGTATTTAATATTAACACCATCACTTTCTTCTTTAGGATATCCAATATCGTTTATAGTATATTTATAGAAGGAAAATCCATCTTTTTTCTTTTCTGGTATTACAGAATGCAAATAACGCTTATTGATTGTATCTGTATCCTCGGTTGGATCTGCTACATTAGTTATTTTATAATTTAAAGCATTGTACTTTTTTCCACTTTTAGTCTTTTCCAACAGTAAAGCGTATTCCATCGCAGATAGAAAATAGCCTTTATTAACAACATCTCCATTGTTGACTGGTTTTGCAACATTAATAACCCTGTGAGATTTTGCATCATACAGTTGGTTGTTGTCGAGTTTTAAACTTGTAGATGTTTCCTCCTTTACTGTTTTTAAATTTGTTGCATCTCCATCTTCTTCTGGATCCTTAACAAACTTTAAACGTTTATTATTTATGTTATAGTCACCTTCGGGTGTTTGCGGTAATCCACTTCTTTTTCTGTTTTCTCCAACTTGCACTCCTAACGCGGAGTATCGTCCGAACTTGTCGACGCTCATGTTAGAACTGACACATTATACGCCTGCAACTCTTATATATCCGCGGACAATTATACGATTATGCCGCGATTCCTGAGTTCGTCAATCAGAGCTACCCATTCATTATTTAAACCTGTATGACCGGCTTCCATGGCTTCATGCAATAGTCTCATTCTATCAACCAATTTATTGATGTCGTTGTAGTAAATCACATTCGTATTGTATAGATTTTTCATCAATCCTTTGCCAGATGTTGAAGTATCTCCTTTACTCTTTTTACCATGTTGTTCAAGAAGTGATAAATCCATAAGTGATAAAGATTTTCTTTTCAGTGGTTGTCTCACCCCTGGTGCAGTACGTAATGTTGGCAATTTTCGTGGAGGAAACAACTTTTTTATAACAATGTTATATTTTGTTGCACGTGAACGATTAATCATTGCATCCTTTAAGTAGTTTCTTTTATGAGCGTTAGTATTTTGTAGAATTTCCTTAAAAACACTTAAATCTTTGGATGAATATCTTAGTGGTATGTTTTTAAAAATTAATTCATAAAGTCCTTTTGTTCCTTTATATTTATGCTCACCAATAATGATGTAATCGTCTTGTGTTATTTCAAGCTTTGAATCGCCGATCTTTAATTCATTCCCATCAATTCTTGCTCCGTATACGTGTGATCTACTCAAATTCGGGTTTGATTTCATGTCGTGTAGCATTTTCATTATATATTTTCTTCCAAGAGGTCCATGTTGTAATATATCGCTACTCAATTGAGTTAAATTTGGAATAGATTGTTCAGCTTCAGGTATTGGCTGTTCTTCTTCCTTTTCAACAATTGGTTCTTCTTCTTCTTTTGTTTCTTCTTGCTCACTAGCACTTGTATATGAATCATCATCTTCTTATTTTTTTAATGCTTGTACTTCTTGTTTAGAAACTGGTAGTAAAACATCTCCTTCATAACGAGGTTTACCAATAGTTTCTGATATCTGTTTTAAAGGTTCCGTAATAGGTTTAAATGTAGTCTCTAGAAATTCTTCTCTTTCACTTAAACCCATCCTCAATGCACGATTCTTCATCCTAATAGAATCACTGAGTGATTTTATTTCTTTTAATAGTTTTTCTTGATTCACCATGTTTACACTGTGAAGTTCAACGTGTAACTAGATGTAGCATCGGTAGTTCAACGCATAAATACAAATTTATCCAACCCTATACGATATCTACCATTTTTAATATCTTCTTCCTTCATAATAACGAGAAAGCCATATTTCTCATTCCATGCTTTGCCACACATTTCTTTAAATTTCTCAAATGGCATATCCGCATTTACATGATCATTGTATATATGCTTTAAATTTGTTTCATCTTGCTTGAAGATGATGAACATATTTGCATTGTCTCTTATGAGTTGTTTTGGAATCTTACTGTATGTTTGACCAATATAAATGCTATCGATATTATGATGTCTTCCCATAGCGAAGTAATTCCTTATAGTGTCGTGATTTTCACAAGACACATCGTCAAAAATAAAAATAGAAAATGGTTTTGCTTCATTTGGTTGCATAATTGTTTCACTGGCATTAAACTTGTAGAAATGCACTTCAGGTACACTTGCAAGTACTTTATCCAATAATTGATATTTTGGTTGTTGCAATGATTTTGAAAAAATGTATATATTGTTAAAGCGCAATCCTTTAGGATTAGTTATAAGGTTAAAAACAACATTTGTTTTTCCACAATTTGAAGGACCAGTTATTAAACATCTTATTGTATTTGGTAGTAATTCACCATGTTTACCATGATTTAACTTATCATTGTCAATTCATCAATATTATTGATATTAAATCGATTTTTTTGTTGCACAATCTCCATCTTGTGTCAAGGTTAAACACACAATGAGCTATTAAGTTACTATACCAGGTCTTTTGAAGGAATCCAAGAGTCTTCACTTTTATCGAATCCTAACCACCGGACTTTAACCATATCCTTTTTCCTTTGTAAAACCTTCTCAACAAGATATACATCACCGACTGTTGATTTCAACAATTCATGTCCGTAGAATCCACCTTGAAGTAATTCACCCTTGTTATCCTTTAATAAGTAGGTTTCAGGTATAGTTGGTTGCACTTTATAAACTGTAAATACTTCATTAGTCCAATTTGGTAGATATCTTTTACTAAATACACCTTTGTATTTGCTTATACGAACTTTATCGTTGACTTTAAACTTTTTTGGTTGTAACTTTTCCAATTTAGGTGTTGTATTATTTCTGATGCGTTGTAATACAACCTTAGCATTAGCGCTGTTTACCTGGATAGGTTTCATTCCGATGGTACGATGATATTTGTTGTTATACTCTTTTATAAGTTGTGGTAATATGTCATACCACACGTATGATCCTCGTTTTGAAAATTGTTTGTACATCGCTCCTTTTAATGTTCTATTGAATCTTTCAATTATTGAAGCTTTAACTTCAGAATTTGTATAATAATGATTTATTTGATATTTCTTCATTAAAGCTCCAAAGTCTTTATTAAAATATTCTTTTCCATCATCGGTCTGTAGATGTTTGATTTTGAATTTATTTCTTTGTATCGTTGTTTCCATAGCTTTTGTAACACTTTTACCAGTCTTATCCTTCAATGGTAAAGCGTCAGCTATTTTAGTAAAACAGTCTATAATTGTTAAAATATATTTGAAACCTTTGTTTAATTTACTGTGCGGTATCATTTCAATGAGATCAGCTTGATACAGATCATTCATTCCCTTAATAATTGTACTTCTTCTTGGAAATCTTCTTCTTGCTGGTTTATGTAGTTCATTTACAATCTTGTCCTTCACACTTTCCATCTTCAGGTGTTGCTTGCACATCGCTTGTAAAAATACTGATCCGTACAACAGTTCTTTCTCTTTTATATAGTTTGAATATAGGTCAAGGCCATTTCATATTAGTGTAAAAAAGAGGGAACATGGCATTGGGCTTGCCATGTCCCCTCTTCTTTACGGAAAGGAAAAAAGGAAGAAGGTAGAGGACGAAGAATAGGTTTACTGGTCGATAGGGTTTAGAGAGTAATGTCCAAATGGCAGAGTTCTTATGTTGTCTTCAAGGATGTATCTCTTGTCATCCTTATAGCTCAATGCCGATTTGGTTTGCTTCACACTGAAAAGACGATGGTTGAAGCTTCTTATGGTGTTAAATGTTGCAGTTGTTTCAACATTTTCAAACAAACATCTTTTATAATGTTCAAACTGTACGTTCTTCTTCAGGAAAGAGGTTTTTATTCCTTTGGCTTTCTTCGTGACTTGATATTCGTTCCTTTCGCTTATGTACAGTTGAAATGAATATAGTTTGGACATTAATGCTACAATTTCCATCATCGGCACACCATTTGTTTCATCTTTAAATTTTCCCAATACTTTCTTGTTTCTGTCGTAGTCGTAATTTGGATGGTCCTTGGGATAATCGGAAAAGTCGAAATCATCTTTATACATAAAAGTGCGTAGATCTTCGTACATGTCATTTGTTTTAATCCAGTAAATTAGAGCATCCGTATCCATATATGCAATACCAATGTTCTCTCTTCCATAATAGTTAACCATCTTCTTATAATGAAACTCGTACATGTGTGTTTTGGAAATATCCAAGATTGACATTCCTAGATACAAAGGACGATCCATTAGAACTGACTTCTTGTTCATGGAAATAACAACTAGATTTTCATTAATAATTACAGATGAACCAAAGTTTGGTTGTTGCACTAATTTCTGTAGTTTTACTGGATCAGTTACGAATTTGATGTCCTTATGTTTCCTTTTGTTTTCCAAAGTCTTGCCAAATATTGCGTTGTTCATTAGTTTGAAGAAATCTTTTTGAAAACTTGATGTAGCGGCGGCTCTTCTTCTTGTGTTGTTGTCAATGTACGGTTTTAACCAACAAGATTGAGAGAATTGTAGTACTCGATTAATTTTTGTAATTCTCAATCCCAAGTCTAAGGCCTGTTGTATCATCCAGTAGTGTCCAACATACCGAGACTTGTTAGTTAAAGTCATCAATAATTTTGGCCATCTTCCAGTTGGAGAAATTTCAGTCTTCGGAAGAAGTTGTAAATCATAATGTTCGTCGTGAAGATGTTCGGGATATTCAAAATCGACGTCGAATATGTAACCAGTTTCTCCATATTTCGGTATATCCATTATGTTTCCAATTGATTCTGGGTCTATCCATTTGAAATTATCATATGGAAGGGGATTCGACATTGCCCATCCGTACAAGTTATTTGCATCAAAATAACCCAGGAATGTTGTTGGTTTTGATGCATCATAATCGGGCAAATATTTATTGTTCGCCTTGACATGACGTGTTACACTTTGCGTCAATCCTCCTCGAACTCCTGATTCTAACATCAACACCATATCTATATCTGTAAGAAGTTGTATTTTACAATTTGTTTCTTTTAACATGGCTTGCCACGCTAGTCCAGGCGAAGTGTACGAATGAAGAGGGTCTAATCCATATGACGCAAAACATGTATTTCTAAATTCTTCCATCACATCACATAATAAAGTCACATCTAATTTAACGTAGAAATCTGAATATTCCCCCAATGTTCTAAATCCTAATTCGTTCCATACTTTGCATGCATGATCATAATCCTCTTGAGATATATCCATGTCGTACAGTTTACTTTTAAATTCTTCTTTTGGAGGTAGTGATGTTTCATTAAATCTTTCTAAACTGTCTATGTAATCATATGGGAAAACACCTTTTCGAAGTACCAGATCCAGTTTGTCGCTATTTACAATCTTCTTTGTTTCGATTAAATCTTGTTTCCTTAGGTTTTCAGAAAGTTTAGACAAACTCGACGGCAAAAATCGGTAGGAGTCCAAGAATCTTAGTTTGACATTTCCAACTTCTTTGGAAAAACTTATGAACTTCTCTGAAGTTTCAGCTAACACATCGATTTTACCGTCGTCTCTTCCTAATTCAGGTATTATAAAATGAGCGTCGTACCCACTAAGATTATGCAGAACCACAGGGATAAATAGTGGTAAACGATAGCTCAAGTTGCATTTATTACAAGCAGCACCCCTGTAATATCCTGTGAGGTGGTCGTGATCTTTAACTTTATAATTCTCAATAGTAAAATCATTTTTGCACAAGAAACAGTGAGTCGCATTTTCATGTTGAATTTCTTCTTCTTCGTCCATCGGTTTCATTGGTACAATATTTGTATATAATCTTTGTGTATTTCCAGCTATTGAATATAGGTGATCAAGAAATATTTTTTCCGCATTTTCACCACGATATACTAGAGGTTCTGAAGTTAATCCATATCTGTTTAAATGTTCTTCTGATAATGTTGATTTGACCATTAAACAAAAACTGTTTGGTTTGTGCATTTGATACTTTACACTTTTTCTTGCTTCACAATTTTCATCTTCAACTGGAACAAGTGTTGATTCAAAATCCGCATACACAACTAAAGGGATACGGTATTGATGATGAACCTTTTCAAATGTAACGAATGCTCTGTTTTCCGAAGGTAAATTAATCTTTGCTTCATAATTATTGTTACATAATCTTTTGTGTTCTTGTAACCATTCTCTTCCTTGTCTTCCTTCTCGTTGAAAATTAAAACATCTCTTGCAAATTATCTTTCTGTGTCGATCTTTAGAAAGTTGCTTGTTAACAAGACGATCGAATTGCTTTATGTACACATAGTGAGACACATCTCCTCGCGTTAGTAGTAGTAAATCCGTATGATCTGGTAGCTCTTCTTTTGCAATACGTAAAGGATACACTTTGTTTGAACTATCTAATGCAAAAACATTAATAGACGTGCCGGGATTTTTCTTTTCAAATTTCGATATATCTTTCGTAGAAACGGGATATGTTATTCCTTGAAAATTGTACCTGTGTCTTGCGTCTTCATATTCTTGGTTGGGTCGTTGTGGATTTATTAATACAAACTTTGACGTCATAGCATAGCGAAAACATTCATTATCTTCATTTTGAACATTAATACAAGATTTTGTATTTTCAATTATTTTTGGCAAAGGAATGTAACTAGATCCCATTAGTCCATATCCGTGTTTGTGAACTCTTATATCTAATACTTCAATACTTGTAAGACTCCATCCGGATCCTCTTCCTTCGTGTTCCTGAAGTTTGGTTAATATTTCTTCTATACAATTCTCTACTATTGAATCAATGTTTGAACTTTCCATGATGGTTCGGTTTTTTGTTATAAATCCTCTTGGTGATAATTCTTCTTGCGCATTTATAAACATAGCTTCTAGTAGTAAACCAAATTTAAGAAAGTTTAATCTTTTCAATTCTTCTTTTAAAGTTTTACTTACGATTGGTTTTGCTTCTCTAATAAATTTTTCTAAGTTCAAGTTTTCATTTTGAATCTTATGATGCATTACTACCTTACCGGGTAAAGCAAATACTTGTAGATTCGGTAAAGTAGTTGAAGATGTTGCTGTTATTTCTTCTTGTTCTTCTTGTTCTTCTTGTTCTTCTTGTTGTTCTTGATCTTCTTCTGTGTTGTTGTGAATTAGTTCTTTATGTATATCTAGTAGAATTTCATCGTGAAACGATTCCGAACATTTATCGCAATGATACATGTTGACGATGTTTACTCTTCGAAATTTCGCCGAGAAATGAAATGGGCTCTGACGGTCCCGCTTTTATAACGGTTCCCCCACCACTATTTCATCATCATCATCATCCTCTTCTTCTTCTTCACTATCCGAGGAAAACAAACGTCTTGGACGAAACATTAATCTTCTACTAACTGATTGTTCATTTGTGTTCTCTATTCCAGTTGGGGTTTCAGTATGTACTTCTTCATATTCAAACGATGATGAAGATTCTGACATTACTACATCCATATCCAAATTTTCATTTTCCACATCATTTACACTTCCTACTTCTGATGTTGTTAGATCTACATCCATATCATTTACACTTTCTACTTCTGATGTTTCACTGTTATTATCATCTTCTTCCATATTAAAATCGTCTAGTTGAATTTTATACAATATTTCAATAAGAGGTTTCCTTGGATAATCGGTGTTGTCCACAGGAGCCATTTCAAGTAAATGAGGAATAACTCTTTGTGATTCGGCTTATATGATATTTTGATAAGTATGTCAAGGTCATTTTAGATTAAGCGAGAACTGGGAATAGATCACTAAGCGGCATGTTATTTCATTACCACAAAGTGATCTATTCCCCATTCTCTAAGAAGTGTTCAATCAATAACCAAAGTCCAAATCCATTTCCTTTTTTTTTTTTTTGTTTAATTTGAATCTTTTGTTACATAGTTTATTGGTTGACTGTTTGAAATTTCAATGTGTCGTCTTATTATTTGTTCCAATTCTTCTATTTTTGCTTGTTTTATCATTAGTTCTGTATGTAACTCATTAATGTAATCAGCTGCTTTATCCACCGTTCTTGTTCGTATTTCACCTAACATAACACCAGGAATCAATCTCTGTAGTCTGTAAAACTTAAACTTTATTCTAGACTCTCTTGCCTTAGCCATTTCCCGAAGCCTTTGTTTCTTATTGTCTTTACTTGTAGTCAAGTCCATACTCGTGACAAGTTCGCTTTCAGAATAATTCGACTATAGTACACTCGTCTTTTATACACTTTCCCCCACCACTTTCAGTTTCCCCCACCCTACTAATATAGGTCAAGGTCATATGGTATTAACGCGAGAACGAGGAATAGAGCACTAAGTGGCATGTTAGTCCATTACCACAAAGTGATCTATTCCTCGCTCTCTATTCTACATCTAATTTTTTTTGGGTTTTTGTTATTTTTATCTTTTTTTTTGGTTTTTCTGGGGGAATGAGTGTTTGAATATTACTTGGTAGAATGTCCATTTTTCTTCTTCAAATCTTCAATAGTTTCCAACAATTGTAACAAATATGCGTTAGTTTTTTCTAAAGTTTTCAGTCTGCTACATCCAACTTGAATGGAAGGCACTATTAGTTGCAATTTTGCAAATTCTATCTTTTCTTTCTTGCACCTTTCTCTCATTTTTAGGTTTTTCCTTAGTCTTGCCGAAGATGGTGTTATTGGCTCGTACATACAATCTGGATATGGTTTTGACATTTTTAACACTGATGTTGAAGTACAATGAGATACTTGCGGCCGTTGAGCTTGATAATAATTTGTTGTTGGAGTATTGCAATACATCTTCGGTTCTAAGTTTTGGTGGCAATCTGTAGTTGAAAATACTGGTGTTGCAGAAGGATCAGTCATCTTTCACTGTTGTCGTACAGAGTGAACTCTTTTTTTTAAGTTTTACTTCTTTTATCACATTTCCCCCACCACCGACTTATAAATTCTTCCCCCCCCCCCCCACCATAATTATTTATACTTGTTTTTCCACATTTCAAATTTTATACCATACTTCCAATATGACATCTGCGTCTTCCTCTTTCAAGTATTTGACAAATTCAGGACTCCTCGACGATACATTCGGTCTGTTTAGATAGCTCATCACCTTGTGATGGCTTTCCTCATTTTCTATGTAACAATAAACTTGCATTAACTTGTTTTCTTCTTCTTTCGATGATATGAAATTTGCAACAGAGGTCCACTCTTCATATTTAATCTTGAAATGACGCACTTCGAATTCCATGATGTTTCTTACAATGCCGCAACAATAATAAAACTCTCTTCAAACAACCTGCATTTATACACGTTCCCCCACCTAGTTATAACCCCCCACTCTTTTTCCCCCTCTCCTTTATATGTGGAAGGGGTATTATGGTTTGAATGCACGATACTTAATAAATTCAAACAAACACTGTGCACAAATGTCGCAGGTGTTATTACATGTTTCGAATTTCATTATTTGACCTTTTACAAGATGAACTAACCTACCTCCATCATCTTGGAATTGTTCAAAATCTAAAACAGACGCTTTTCCACAATCATGACACATTTTTGTACCATCTTTAAAAGTATAAGCAAGATAGATAGCAAATCCATAATTGTCTCTTTTAAATTCAATGAGCATTTCACGAATTGCTTTAGGTATTTTACACTCATTTGATCTCATAATATAATGGTAAAGAAACCCATTATTGATAATTTCTTGTAAACACAGAACCAACAACCTATCCATCGTGTTAGACTTATACTGATAGTTACATCTAAAACCTCTTTCTTATATGATTTTCCCCCCACCACTTTTATATAGGTCAAGGTCATTGTATATCAAGCGAGAACTGGGAATAGATCACTAAGTGGCATGTTATTCCATTACCACAAAGTGATCTATTCCCCATTCTCTAAGAAGATTGTTGATAATTTAGATTCCTAATATTTCTTTTCCTTCTTCTTCACCTTTTTGAACTGTAGTATTACCAGACATGTGTGATATTAGTTTCTTCATTTCTCGATTTTCCATTTCCACTTTCTTCAATTTTAAATCTCTTGCTTCAATTTGTAGTTTTAAATACTTGATGTAACTTCCAGCCCAGTGTAGGGTTTTCAATTTTGGTGCTCCCATTGCAATTCCAGGTATTTGAAATTGTAGTCGATTGAACTCCATGTTCATATCTTGTCGGTCTTGTTTTTCCTTTTCTAGTCTTTTCAATCTTTGATTCTCCCTTAACAAAGAAGTTCGATCACAAGGAATATGACGAAACATTTTGGTCAACGATATCTCGAAGAATAAGCTTCTACGCAGAAAACCAACACATTTATGCACTCCCCCCTCCAATTTTAGGCTAGTGGTGGGGAGAATTACATTAATTTAATACTTATTTCCACCGTTACACTTGCTCCATTTTCAAAAAGGTATCTGTAAAATGGTTCTGGATACTGGTATATTTCACGTCCTATATTTTCCTTAAGAAAGTTGAAAGCTATTCTTTTCGAATAGTCATTATGATATACTTCTCTTAAATTAACAAGAATTCCATCTTCCAGAAATTTCACTTGAATCATTGGTATTTTGCTTACATCATCTTTGTCTATCAGAGGTAGCCTGTAGGTGAACGTATTTGGTGGTAAACGTAAGGTTCTATCAAGTCGAGAACAGAATATTTTGAACAGTTTTTGATCATTGATTGCAATCTCATGAATACCTATCATTTTATAGTACGAAGGTTCAAAAGGTACAGCACGAAACGTTTTTACTAGACAGTTACTCGAAGAAGGTTCTGTAGGTGCGTTAGGATTGAACATTTTTAGTCGACAGTTTCCTGACGAATAAGCTTCTACGCAAATAACCAACACATTTATGAACATTCCCCCACCAACTTTAAGCTAGTGGTGGGGAGAATTTTCCCCCACCACTTCTTCAGAATTAATAGCTTCAATTTGAATTACAACAAATATATTTGACGCAAATTCCCAAAAAACTGAATATGAAACAGTTTCTTCCACATCTTGAGATTCATTTTGTGTTTCAACCATTTCCATCATTGAAGGTTCTTGATCAATTTCTGTTACTTCCATCGCTTCTTCTACAGGATTTTGTATTGTGTCGGTTGTTTCAACTTCATCTTCTTCTTGAACTAACGTAATATTTCGTTGTCTCACAATTTCAATTAATTGTATAAAAGAATTATCTCTAGGAGACATTATTAACCATACATGTAGCTCCAACAAATGCTGACTTACTAATGACAAAACTCTCAATTTATAAGACTTGTTTGAATAATAAAGTGGGGGAACTACCTTAGTCCAATTCGGATTCGGATTCAGAAGACAATAAAGGTGATATGGGTGAATCCAACGATGAATCTAATATAAATGTATCAATAGCTTCCTTAACTATATCTTCGTCACTATCGTTTATCATTTCTTCAAAAAGTTCTTGTTCAAACTGTACCATTTCTTCTTCCATCGTGGAATCATTATCAGTTTCGTTATAATTTTCCTCTATATTGTCTTCTTCCATTTCATTTGTATTAATATAAACATTTTTAACTTCAAAATAATTAACAAATGGAGTATCTTTAGACAACATATTTGTTCACCACTTCTTTTACCTCGAATAACAAACTATGTATCGCTTACTTAGTCTTATATACTTCTACCCCCACTTTTTTTGCACAACGTGAAGGAAGGTGGGGAGAGGATTTTGTAGCTATTCTTCTCTATCTAGGTTATATTTCATTGCTAGCACATCTACTATAATTTTCAACTTCATCACGAATAAATATTGTCCAGGGAAATAGTTCATTAATATTGTTGATTGTTACTTTTATATCATACAAAAAATCAATATGTCTTAGTAATGAAACAATAACAATAACTCCTATCCCATTGTTTGCCATAATTGTTTCTTCAATTTTAATACGCAAGTTTGTTATCAAACTCCATATATTAATATCATTGGCTATAAAACCATCAAGTCTAGTACTCATCTTGACGGTGCAAGTACAGACTAAAAACCTGGAGGTTCATAGTCCGCCTTTTATTAGTTTTAAAAATGGGGAAGGGGAAGGAATAAGGATTGGGAGGGGATAGGGTGGGGGTGAGGGAAGGGTAATGTGGTTATTAGACCACTTGTGCGACAAAGTAGCCACCAATGCTAACTTCGAGCTCATAACACTTCATAACATCATCCTGCCAAGTCAACATACGTTCTCTAGTATTTGGTGTTACACAGAAGAACCTACTGTCATTATACACAATAGCTGAACCAATTATAACATTGAATCCTAAATTTAGCCATTTGTGTGCTTCCGTAATAAATCTTTCTATTGTATCAAAAGGAAATTGTTCATCGATGTAGATTGGTCTCATTTGTTCATCAAGTTCAATTACATCTTCATCTTCACTGTCACTGCTACTATCATTTTCATTGTCACTGCTACTATCATAATAATCTATCACATCTTCTTCAGGCTGTTGGAAAACATCAGCAATTTCGGAAGGATTGAAGTTTTCACTATGGTGAGGAAGCATTTTTAAAGCAAATAATAACGGCAGAGACGAAACAACAAGTGTGGCGCGTGAAAGCAGAATGAAGGAGTGAACAATGCTTGCTTCGCTTTTATAACGATATGCTAATGAGAGGGGTAAGAGATGGTCGTGACCAATTATTGACCCGGGAGGTGGGGGGGGGGGGGGGCGAAAGGAAGGAGAAGGGATATTTATTTTAAATAATTTGCATAACTTTTGACTAAAATAAGATAACCAAATTCTTCTTTTACTAAAATGTTCGTCTTACATAGACCTTTTCAATGATGTATCGCTTGTCGTAATCGATCAAACCATTATCGAGTTATAGCCATTTTTAATTCTCGGGGGGGGGGGCGGTTCCGCTTGAGTGAACACGGGGGGGGGGTTCCTTTGTACTTGGGTGCTCATGCGGAACTGATCTTCTCACGAGATAGTCGTTGCGTGATAATGAAGACAAATGTTCATCGCGCCACTAATTAACTCGCATTTGCCGTGTTCATATCTTTCCTACTCATTATATATACGTTTCCTACTTCATTATTTCAAGACTAATTAACTTGCGAAACAACAGTCTCTGTCTTTGAATGCTGATGAGATTTCATTAGGAACCATTCTTTGCACGCTATATGAAGCTACACTGGCTATGCAAGTCAGAGCGGTCATATAACTGTACAACGACCTCTGAAAAGTAGGTCACGAGACTTAGAGTGTTAAAAAATAATGGGGGAGAAACACAACGCTATAACGCATTGTGTTTCTCCCCCATTATTTTTAGCAAAATTTGGAAAATCTATGTGAATTTACTTTGTACGCCCCCACCTTGTAATACCATCCATTTTATGCCTGAGGAGATAGTCTTTAGAGTCTAACTCATAAACAGATTTTTCTTTACGCAAGGATTCAATAACTTTAATATTATATTTTTTGCCGTTACAATTTGCTAAAATGTGTTCGTTGTCAATAACACTTTCAAAAAAATATAGACAACCTCTCTTAATCCTATTTCCTTTCACAGCAATAATTTCGGATTGGTATTCAACAGTGGGGGTTTCTGTCAGTTGTGGTTCGGAAAGATGTTTCACAACATGTACACGGCAGAAATGTTCGTTCTTAACACATTTCCTCCCACAAGCTGATCCTTTCTTAATTCCCCTAGTGAGCACTTCAGGGCAAGTAGTGGGACGGCTAAATGCCCTACGACGCTCTTCTTTTAATAATTGAAAGCGCTCTGAAGGAGCAGGTTTAGGAGCAGGTTTAAAGGATTTATTTTTTGGATAGGCGTGGTCTTTATGCATAATAAGTGGTGGAGTAGGAGGTATTGGTGACAGTGGAGTGATAGGTGTACTTAGTTCATGAACAAAAGCTTCAAATGAAGTGGTATTAAAACGATGAACTGTTTGTGGCGGCGGCATGTTGTTTGATGGCGGCGGTGATTGTTGTTGAGATGGTGTGGAGTCGTTTGAAGATAGAGGCGGTGAAAATATGCTGCCAAGTATAGTAGTCATAGTGAGTGGAAGAAGAGCTCCAGAAGTTGAAGGTTTCGAGTCTTGTTGCTTCTTATACCAGTCGGGAGCATTTTTCAATCGAAGAGTTTTCTTGACTGGAGTCGAAGCCGTAGTAGAAGTAGAAGTTGAACTTGTAATAGAAGAGCGGGTTGTAGTGGAAGTTGTAGTCGGCAGGGATGACATCGTGGTAGTTCTGTTTGCAGCGTAACGTCTGGAATCAGAATGAAACTCAAGCCGTGGTCGTCGCGTCTTTTATAACGGTATGCTAATGAGAGAAAGGTTAGCGACAAGCCGTGACCGGTCATTGGACCCGGGAGGTGGAAGGGGAGATGGAAGGGGAAAGATAGATGGAGGGGGGGGGCAAATCGACTCCATTTTTTTTTGGGGGGGGGGGGTTCCGCTTGAGTGAACACGGGGGGGGGGGGTCATTGACCCTTCCAAAAGTGGGTCAAGGTCATTCAAGACTTATAATGAACCAAGGTGATGGGAACAGTAGTAACTGTTCCCACCACCCTGTTTGCCTAACGGTTCCCACTCCCAACCCACTAGTTGCGTTCTGCGAGGGACATCGACGCAATTTTGTTTGGTCCGTCCGCATCAAAGCGTAACGTCCCGGCCCGCATTAAAGCGTAACCACTAATTACAAGGGAAACTGGAACAGCTGATGCAGACACGCAACTCTAACACCCACCCAAGCTAATCCCACCCATCATATTCCTAAACAAAATTCAAAAACCTAGTCCGCTAGTGCGGATGTCCCACCCCTTCTAAGTGAAGTTCAACAGAACTTCTGAATTTACAGTTAATCTACCCCCTATCATCTAGCTGAAAGGCAAAACAACAACATTAATTATTAATACCAACACTTAAAACTAACAACACATCATTATTAAATATCAAATAATTCAACACAACCAAATACCATCATTATTCTTAAAATTAATACACCTTAACGCTAAACACAACTTATAACTAACATCGCAATGCGCAAATTAATTCTTAAATTAAGTGCAACTTACAACTAATATTAACACACACACACACACATACCACATTGCATTAAAGAACGCAACGTAGTATAAGAAGTTCAAATATATATAGGCCTACTATATATTACTTTCTCCCCCTATACCATAGTATATGGAGAAAGTATTGTTTTCGTCAAAATTTTCGAATTTGAGTTGTTGGTGGATTTATCCATTATGGTTCCCCCTGAGTCCAAAAAAGTGGTTTTCGGAGTGATGTCTGTGTGTGTGTGTGTGTGTGTGTGTGTGTATGTGTGTCAGGATGTAAACAGAGCTAGAGAATGCCCTAATGGTCCGATTTTAATGAAATTTGGTATATAGGTCCAAATCCACGATAATTCCAGGCGTTTTTTTCATTTTTTTGAATTTTTGATTTTTAAGGGTATTTTACCCCCAAAAACCCTCAAAAATCGTCAAAAATCAAAATTTCTCAAAAATGGCTCTAACGATTTTGATTAAAATTTTGTGGTTTATTAAGCTTAAAATGGTGGATAAAATGACACCACCCGCATCTCCGAGAAAATGCGCGTTCAAAAGTTATGGAGTAAAAAGTGTTTAAAAAATCAATTTTTTTGATATTCAAAATAGCTGTTGTCTTGAAATAAATTTTACTTATCACCATTAAATCAAGCTCAAAAAACTAAATAATCTAGTATTTTAAATTATTGCTCTACGTCAAGTGGTTGCGGAGAAAATTCAATTTTTCGTTTAGCGGTAAACGCAGTACGTTGTTAAAAGTCACAGACGCGCGTAGGGTCAAACGAGCCCTGCGCAGCCGGTAACTATCCAACTGAGTCATCAAGAAATTAATGTTTGAAGCTTTTAACATCTTTTTTATATTGTTGGGAGAAAGTATGTGTCAGTTAACTGATACCGTTTATTTGAACCTCTTACCGAGTCGCCAACGACTTTTCGCTATGAAAACTCGTTGACGACTGACGCGAAAATCGGGCTCGTATCGATCCTCGGGTTTTCGAGTGGTGGGGGTAATTAATGCAGTGGTGGGGGAATTGTTTTACTCCAGTACGGTCTTAAATCCACTCCAGTTCGCAGCAGTGTAAAAATGAAACGAAGGAGTGGGGGTGACGCATGCGCAGCGACGTAAAATCCAAGGTTTGAGGTTAGAACTTTCCGTGCACAGTAGAGCTAAATTGAGTAATACAGGACTAGGCGCATGCGCAATAGCGAGGAGTGATTCCGATCCGGAGAACTCGTTGCATTCGCAGCAGCGCTAAAGTGAGTAATACAGACTAGGCGCATTCGCAGTAGCGCTAAAGTGAGTAATACAGGACTAGGCGCCGTAGCGTGAAGTTGGCTCACTCCAGTACAAGTTATAGCAGCATAAAAATGAAACGAAAGAGTGGGAGCGGCGCATGCGCAGTGACGTAAAACCAAGGTTTGAGGTTAGAATTTTCCATGGTGGCTGCCATGTTTAATTCTGTTTCATTCAAACAATAGTAGTTTATGGCTGGCATGGGATGTGAAGTGTGGTAATTAGATGGGGTTAGCAACCGGTCGTGACCGGTCATTGACCGATCATCGACCCGGCGGGGTTCCGCTTGAGTGAACACGGGGGGGGGGGATTTAATCTCCATTTTTTATGGGGGGGGTTCCGCTTGATTAGTCACGGGGGGGGGGGGGGGTTCCGCTTGAGTGAACACGGGAGGTTCCACTTGGACGCTCATGCGGAACTGATCTTCCCACGCGATAGCCGTTATAAATAGGAGATTGTTCATCGCGCCGCGACCATTAATTAACTCGCATTTGAGTTGTTCGCATCCTTCCTACTCATTACATATACGTTTCGCCAACTTCATTATACAAGTCTAATTGCTACTAACCTGGAGTTTCATTTACATTAGCACATGTCGTCCTGTTTGAATCACCTTCGCGTGTTTGACGTTATATCTCATTCATCTGTCTTGTTCTGACTTCTACACATCTGACATACTTCTTGTGATGGATACGCAATGTTTGAAATTGAAACTTTTGCGGACACAACATATATTACGAAATAATTCCAAACCATCGGTTTCAAAGACTAAAACTAATTTAACAAAAGTGAGGAAGAAATTGAGTTTTAACCCGTTGTACTCTGCTAGAACTTCGCAGGTTCACGTTGATGATAGTGTTATTCACAACATTTTGCGTTCAATGTTACGTTTCCACAACTTCGAACTTGTTACACCTATCGACTGTGTTCAACAGGTTTTTCTATTTCATCCCCACCATTCTTTATATAAGTGCGCTCACGACAATTCCTGTTTCATTCTTCTATACGCTCTTCGACCGACAACTACTCCACTCTAAGTTACACTGCACGAAGATGGATACAAACCAAGAACAAGTACAAGTTCACGAAATATCGTCTACTACTCACCCGAGGGAGAATCCTCCGAGAACTTCGCCTTCACCGAATCCACAGGACCCTGTCCAAGTTTCGGATGTGTCTTCGACGGCGAGGAATGATCTTGAAGCTATTCTTCGGTCGCTCGTCGGTTTCGACTGACCTGTACGACGATCGCCGTTAAACTGAACTCTTAGAAGTTCAGTCTTTTTTAAAACTTCCTCCGGATGACCTTGAAGCAATTATCCCCTCTCCTTTTCAACTAACTTCTACTTTTGTTTCACTGTTGAATTTCAGTTTTGAACTAACTTTTAATTTATGCGAAGTTTTAGTTGAACCCGGTTAATTTATGCGCACATTTAGTTCACTCCCAAATTGTTGAATTTCAGTCTTGAACTAACTTTTAATTTATGCGCAAATCTACTTCAAACGCTCACCCCACCTCCTCACCCCTCATTTAATATACGACCGGAAGCTATGTGCCCCGGCACGTGGCTTCCGGGGCAGCTGACCTGTGCCAGAAGTGGCCAAATCTAACTACTAACGTGGCCGAAAGTGTTGGAAGTAGTATTTTAATTTCATCCTGCTTGCTTCAACACATTCAGTTATAATAAAGAAGGGATTTATTAGCAGTTAATTTAACTAGGTATAGTGATGCCATTTTTGCTGGAGACGAAAGGTATGCAGGTACTGCAGCTCCCTGGGTTTATCGTTTACGTTCTGCTTGATGACCGCTCCGACATCTTAGCTGATGAGCTCATAGTCAGGTTTATTGTTATTGTAATGGCCATGAGCGTAAGGTCCGATATGACAATGGCTCCAGGTCCATCGGTACTTTATAATTAGTCGTTTCTCAGCCCATCCAGTTTGATGACATGGCTTCATAAATTTAATGGACTCGCCGGGCCGCTCAGTTGACTCTAACACTTGGATGGTAAATATGGACACGTAAATTATTCTGAAGAATTTTTTTAAATAAGTATTTTTGAAAATTTTTAAAACATCAGGGCTATATTTTGTTATTACATATGTGGGAATCATGAAGTATTTGCTCGATTTGTTTTCTTAATTTGCTAATAAAAATTATATGACACGATTCCTAAACTTTACATTTATGGAAAAACTAAGTTAATAATGAAATAAAATTATCATTATTATCAAACAGTCTTTTTACAACCAGTGATTGGACAAGTTAATTTTATTTCATTATTAATGTTTTCCAATCCACGGGGACAATAGATACTATAAAAATAAAGTACTGAAAAACAAAACCGTCTTCAAGTGTATATTGATTATGTGAATTAAGTATAGCATAATTATTTAATTATAGTTTCTAAAACTCAAGGCACTTTGATTCCACATAGTTAAAATCAATTCAAAAATATTGTGAAAAAAATATTTTTTATAAAAAAATTGTTTATAATAATAACTAACTTATTTTTATAATTACATATTTGTAAGCAATAATATTTAAAAATATATATTCAAACAAGGAGAACTAATCTAAGTTGATAGATTTCATATTACCATAATCCCTACTAAATACACACTCGAACACCCAGGCTGTTTTAGTTTTACGTAAGCAATGCTTACCAACTAGGTAGGGTCTGTGAATTTTACCTATAGTGTTATTTAGTGCACCATTTCTCACTACTTTGCTTGTTTAATTTTTGTATATCTTACAGCTTACAAAATATCAATTGGAAGTGTAAATTGTTCACTTAACATATAATAAAATATTGATTTAACCTTTACAGTTCTTAAATGTAAGCTACAAATGTTAGCCTACTAGGGGCAAAATATAACTATTAAATATAAAGATAAAAAGATATCATATTTTTAAATTGTAGCCATGTAGTTTTACCCATTTGTACGACATATTCAGTTTAGTTGTTTGTTTACACCGGAGGCGGAACTCCTCTCTTCTCACTTCCTCCTTTTAGTATCGCCTCATTTTTAAACCGGAACACTTGTATATGTCCCACATCTTGGTATAACTTTTTTTTCAGGAAATCAATTTTGACTGAATAAACAATGCTATTTATTTCCAGTTTTTTTAAATACTAGATGTTGTGATAATGTTTTTTTAGGCCTTACGCAAACTGTGCAGTTTTTATACATAATAATTTTAATCAGTATAGTGCTCTATAAATAAAATTTGGTGGGAATATGATCACTGAATTTGACAAAGTCGTGTTTTAAATTTACATAAAGAAATTGCGTCTAAATATTCTCGTATATTATTATACACTCTGATTCGTACACAAATAACGTTCTCTGAAACATGACCAGAGTTTCATATGGAATTAGAGGCAGTGTGGGTTGTACCTGGTAATTTCGTTGCTTTTCATATCCAGACGTAAACAAACCTGTTGATGCGCACTCTATCCTTCATGTTATCAAACTTGTCAACGTGCTCTTCAATCAAAATGGACGTAACCATAATGACATAGTGGAAAGTAATAAAATTAATCAACAATTTTAAACACCATAACTTGATTGAATTGCGATAGGATAAAAGATAGAACAAAATCAATTTCAATAGCTCGATATCTATGAACAATACTGAATACATTTTCAGTAATTGTGTTAATTTACCACTAAAAAAACTACTTAAACAATGCAGTTCTCACTATATATGCAGGACCAAAACAAGATGTTATACGGTTTGTAATAGTATATTTCGTCACAAGGGCCGAAAGTGGCGTTTTGCCGGCCCGGAGATCGTTTTCTCGACTTCGTCTCGAACTTGAAACGATCGAGGGTTGGCAAAACGCTTTCGGCCCGAGTGATGAACGATATTTTTCATTACACTACACAATTCAATAAATTCTAAACAAGTGAAAAATTACTCTTTCTTTCATAACAAACAAAACATAACCTGAACTTCAACTAACCTAGCAAGATGTACTGCTTGAGTTTCTAGTTGCTAGGCAACCACTTCACATCAGCTAAGGCCACCAAAACTAATCTTCTAACGGTAAGTGACTACAGCTGATTCCAATAGAAAAGCACTATTTTCCCATCTACGTCATACATATTTAACAGTTGCTATCAGGTGAACTACTAACTACGTCACCGATTTGTTATTTGTTGTTATTATTGTTAAATACCTTATAATATTCTAGATTTCTCTGCTACCGTTTCCATCACCGCTCTAGGCCGGAAAATTTTGCCGGCCTATGCCGGCAAAACAGGTTTTTCGTTGGTAGAAGTAAGGGTCGAAAACAGGTGATATCGATGTAGTGTGATGAAAAAGATAAAATATGAATTTCAATACATCATTAAAACCTTATATTGAATGAAATTAGTGACCAATTACAAAAATTCAATTTTTACAATTATAAATTTTTCTGTGGAACAAGCTATATGTATAATTAGAAATTAAATGTGTCTTATTTTATGTGATAAAAAGTGATGTATAGTTATTAAATTGAACAATTTTAGAAACACTCCAATAAGTAAAATCTCATATTATTTCTGAATTACATGATTTTTTGGTGAGAGAATCTTATACGATTTTGTTGATTTTTGGGCAACACTCACCTGATTTTTTTATCCCAGTAGTGGTGTATATCCAATCGTCAAAACACATGCACAAACACTCAGTATCTAAAAAGTTCATTAATATGTCACGCACTACCGAATCCGACTTTTCGCGGCGAAAATTTGAACACGCCGCTTGATCACGGAATTAATTGTAATTTGGACGAGATGTTTTTGGCCGATAGTCGCTCGGAACGCCGTGCCGCGACTCGGCGGCAATTCGTCAGTCGCGGCACGGCGCGGCGTTCCGAGCGACTATCGGCCAAAAACATCTCGGCCAAATTACAATTAATTCCGTGATCAAGCGGCGTGTTCAAATTTTCGCCGCGAAACGTCAGATTCGGTAGTGCGTGACATATCCATGAACTTTTTAGATACTGAGTGTTTGTGCATGTGTTTTGACGATTGGATATACACCACTACTGGGATAAAAAAATCAGGTGAGTGTTGCCCAAAAATCAACAAAATCGTATAAGTAAAATCTCATAAAAAAAATATATGCTTTGCCTCTCAGCTACTACAAGGCTTACTTTATATTCATAAAGTAAATAATTAACGGCATATTAAAAATGGTTTTAAACAATTACGAAAAAATTAATTATATATCCAACTTAATTGCCATAATCGTGTTTTACCGTTAGAAAGTTATCGTTATAATTACGGTAAGAGGGTTCAGTGAAGCTTCCACTTGAGGTAAATAATTCTTTTTGATATTACCTAATTCTGTGATTAAAGAACTTTCTAAGAATCATATTTCAAGAGATAAAATCCATTACCTGCAGCCAAATTGAATAAAACATCTTGGAAAAATATTACCCATTTGTTAATTAATTTTTACACTGGTAAAATGAACTTTTAATTTTTTATTCTTCCAATGAGGTATATAAGAGGATAGTCTCAGGTCTAAACTTAGGTCTAATGAGTACAGTCTCATTAAATAACCAATTATTTAATAAATGATTAGTAAGGAAAACAATCTCCTAGTGATTTTCTTGAATAATTTGTATAAGAAAATGAAGAAATTTACACTGTTTTATTTCCAATATTTTCGTCTTAGTTTTATTTTAATTTTTTTATATTATTTTTGTATACATTGTGATGTTTAATCCCGAGCTACTGGATGCTCTATCTCTGCCGGATGTGGCCTTCTAGGCATTCCGAAAGGCCAAACGTCGGTCAGTTCGGTTATGTGTACTGGCAATATAATTTTAAAATCACCCTTTCAAAATTATTTTGACATTTACTTGAATAATTTACTAGTTTAATTAAAATTACCTAATTTAATTTAAGTTAAATTTTAAAGATAGTAAATTAAAACCCAATCCTTCAGTGCGTCACATAAATTATTATTGTTTCAATATTCACGTATTAGATAAGTGTTTTTGTCCATATAAGGTCCATCCCAGGACAACTTTAAAACTGGTTTATACTAGTTGCGAAGTTGACATTGAGTACAGCAAACGAAGTTGTCATAACACTGTGGTAAGTCTTTTGGCTGTCCACTATGACAATTTCTCTTCCTTCAAACCCCATTCATGTTCAAGACACCGGGGGGTTAATGCGAACTGCATGGTCAATCCCTAGCTGGAATATATGTAGACGGCAGGGGATGAGTAGAAATGCTATGAGTAGTGGAAAAAGGGGGCTGCTGGCTCACTTCAAGGTCACCTGAGGGATGACGTCATCGAGGTCAATGACCTCACCGATGACGTCATCACCAATGACGTCACATCCATGACGTCACAGAAATGACGTGCTGATGACGTCATCACCCCTTACGTCACCAAAATGACGTCATCGATGTCACAAAGGTCAAGGTCACGCTGAAACCTAAAATTTTTTGGCACTTTTGCTGTTTCTCGCACTACGCTCCGAGTTTCAGTCCGGTTCCCATGACCTTGACGACTTGGAGCGAAATTAGACGAGAAACAGCAAGTTTGCAACGTGACTCTGCCTAAACCGTCATGTGACACCGCTCGGGTGACCTTGAAGTGAGCCAGCAGCCCCCTTTAGACCAGTACTACAACCGCGATGTGCACCCTACGACAGACACCGAGCGACTGACTGTCCGGCCCCGCGCACTCTAGGTATATGGGAAGTGGTGGGGGAACTGCGATGACCTCGGGAAACTTGAAAATGTCAAGCCAGGTAGCACCGTTTTGGTGCTACCTTAAATTTACATGTTAAAGTGTGATGACCTTGAGGTTGACTGTGAACCTGGGGCTTAGGATTGTGTTTAACAGCTTGACGTTTTCGCCAGAGTTCAAGTGTGGTGACATTGAACTGGTTAAAATCAAAACTGCACAGCAGACTGCACAACACGGATGTGC
Source organism: Neoaliturus tenellus (assembly GCA_030545055.2). Lineage (NCBI taxonomy): Eukaryota > Metazoa > Arthropoda > Insecta > Hemiptera > Cicadellidae > Neoaliturus > Neoaliturus tenellus. The sequence goes on along the minus strand of CM061534.1, from coordinate 27,851,507 downwards.
ATCCTACGACAGCCGCCGAGCGACTGACCTCCGGGCCCTGCGTACTCTAGATATATGGGGAAGTGGTGGGGGAAATTTTAAGGTCATTTAAACGGAGTTTAAAAAAAGTCAAAGAGTAGAAAGACTACTCTTGTGAGTCTATAGCGATTTCATTGATAGTGAGTGCTTCGGTATGCCAAGTTGATCTGTATTGACACGCTCCTAAATAATGTTTGCAAAAACCTGCAAAATGATTGTTGCACAATTTGCAGCCAGTTAGCTGTTTTAGTTTGAATTCAATGCAACGTTCAGGGCAGCAAGTGTACTTATGCCCTCTCATTTGGTACACATGGAATGTCTTCAACTTCGGTTTCGGCTTCTTCCAAGACTTGCACTTACACATGCACTGACCAAAAGCTTCACATGTTCTACAAGCCAGACCATCCACCACATCAATGTCATTTGGCCATGAAAAACATTTCTGTTCGCAACAGTAGTTGAGTTGAATGTCCATGTTGCTGCGGTGAAGGTGCGCGATGAGTCAGTGAGAGTGCACCTTAAATAAACTCAGTGGAGGGGGAAAGGTCAAGGTCATTCAAACGGAGTTTTAAAAAAGATGACTAGTTGTCCTCCTCGTCCGTCGTACTTGGAGAGCTGTCAGACGAAGAGCCCCGCGCAGGTGCTCTCCAGATGAAATGTATATCTATTTGAAAGCGCAGGCCTGGATCTTGTACCATCAACTCCTTTAATCTATTACATACCAATTCCACTTTGTACACATTGTTAATAATCAACACCCAAGGCTTCGGCTGAACATAACGTGTAGTTGAGTCAGCCTCGCAGACAGTTACACCTTCCGGTGATATTGGAGTGTATAAATGTGTAAAATCTCGTTGCTGAGGCTGGCTTGAAGTTGAGGGTTCTGTGCCGACCCTGGTTGCATCAAAATTCAAATCCATTCTACATTCAAGAGGTCCAGGGTTCCCGTTTAATACATTGAGTAATTTTTGATACAAGACTTCCACTTCTGTCGCATCCTGTAAATGAACAGTCCACCGCAAGGGAAATGCTTCGTCCGTAGTGGAGTCAACTTGAGAAAGAGTTCTTTCCGCCATGGCAGCTAAGCAAGGAATGAGGTGAGCTGCAGTCAGTTGTAACATTATCGAAAAGTAGAGGGGGAAATTTCAAGATCATTTAAAATTGGGTTTTAAAAAAGGAAGGAGTGGAGGGGAAAGTTCAAGGTCGTTCCAACATCAGTAGTGGAGTCAGCTTGGCTGATGGTGTTGTCCGCCATGGTTGCTTGTCGAACAAGGAATGACGGGTGATGTGATACTTATGCAGGAACATGGTGAAGTGGTGGGGGAAGTTTCAAGGTCATCCAAACGGAGTTTTAAAAAAAAGGAAAACCTACAAAGTAACATTGAAACTTTCCAACTGATGGTGGCGGGCGTTTTCTTCTGCAACCTTGCCGACACATGTGACTATACCATATAGTATGAAAAGTACAACCATAATAAGGCCGAACAATAAAAGATAGCCGTTGACTATCATGATATTTTCTGAGTGGATCTGCTTTCTTCTTATCTCCCTCTCTTGCATCCTTTTCTCTAACTCGTGGATGAAGTCGCAGCATGCGTGAGGACATCTTTCATCTGTTGGTAGGTTTGCCATTGTTGATGTTGTCGGTTTGGCTGTTGAAGATGGAATGAGGTTTCTAATCGTGATGTGCCATGTACACCAATAGTGAAGTGGTGGGGGTAGCAAAGCAGTGGAGGGGGAAGTTTCAAGGTCATTCAAATTGTGTTTTAAAAAAACCTATCTTGTTACTGAGCTAATATGTCAGTAACAAGATAGGTGTTTTTGCTCTTTTACTTCTTTAATATAATGAAAAAATAAACATATTCTACAATGGTTAGAACAAGAAATACAACTGCTAGTCAGCTGAAGTAATCCAAGTTGTCCGGCTCGGTCTTCATGGACGTCGGTGAGGAAGCTGTCGATGAGTGTCCAGGCTCTTCCTTTGGCTGCCGGGTGTTCCGTATATTGCAAGCGTAGACTTGCACATTTATACGGTAGCCTCTTGCCACCATTAGCTGCAACTCCTTGTACAAATCGTTCAGCTCCTGTTGTGTTTTGATAGTCACCTCCTCATAGCTGGCACAGCTTACGTTGAGAGACATCCTGATGTTGCTAGGTTGGCTGCCGGAGTAGAAATAAAGCCAAGGCACAGCGCTTGGAGGTATATGAAAAAGTGGTGGGGGTGTTTGCATTCAAACAGGTTTGACTTGTAGCGTGGTGGGGGTAACTGTGAAATGCAAAGGTCAAAGGTCAAGGTCACCCGCGAAGTTTAAAAAAAAATGCAACATATCAATATGTGACAAACTTCACATATTGATATGTTGCATTTTTTTGTCTTTTGTTTTTTATGGTTTATTTATTTATAAAACGTTACAATAACATATTTACAACAGTAAAACTTAAATCTAACACTGCTGCTTGTCGGCGATGTGGATGGTCAACTCGGTGGAATTGCTACCCGTGCAACCGTGGGAAACCAGGTAGAGACAGCCGGGTTGGATGGAGCGCAGATCCTCGTTCTGGAGGAGATGGACGAACCGTTTCGGCAGGTAGACTTGGAACTTGGGCTCATCCCCCGGAGTGAATGGTGCCTCGCTAAGACTGCAGCAGATGGCCTCTCCAACTGTAGTCTCCATCTTCTTCATGGCGTGGATAATGTAGTGCTTCTCGTCTTTAAGTTCGGAACACTTCTTGACGGGTAGTATGGTAGATTTGGAGTGAGCATTGAACTGCTCAACCAAAGTTTGCAGGAACTGGTGAGATGCCATGGTCAAGTTATAGATCGTCTTCTTCGTCTTCTTGCTGGGAGATGTTGTCGTCTCGGAATCTCGAGTAATACTCATGCCAGGTCCCGGTCTGCTCCTCACTTATATAACCCCCGTTACCCCCACCACTCCCCATTTCCCCACTTTGAAGGTAAGATGCGAGTTTATAGGCGTTTTTTAAAGCGCAATGTCTATCTTTTTCATGTTCTGGACTTTTAGTACAAATACAAACATTTTCCATCGTATACTTGTAGTTTTTATCCAAATCCACATCATTAACCGGAACATGAGTAAATCCTTCGATCCATCTTTTCTTTTCCAGCCCCTTTGTGTAAATATTGGTAAACTTGTCTGAAAAGTGATGCATAATGTGATACAAGTCCGTGTAACTTGTAAAACCATCATACCAATCGATATGATGGAAGTGTTTTGAAATCCATCTGTTGGTAGTAGCGGCTTTACTGGTTAAAGATGAATAAGAACATGGTGGTTTAAATAAAAACGAATAAGGAACACTTGTATTGATGTCGAAAAACACAAGTTCTTTTATGATAAATCTATCATCATTACCCCGAAACGCTTGGAACTCAATTATACCAGGTTTGGACTTTACTTGTTCTTCTTCCTTGTCCATTGCGAAGATCACTCGTCTGCTCATGACGAAGTCCAAAGGTCAACTGATTTCCACACCACGGTAGGTACGACTTTTATACCCGGCCGTACAGTTGTTGGCGCGTTGGTGTATATTTAACGTGGGCACCGTCCCCGGTAGGCCTAACCCCACAAAGTGTTTGATATTGTTTTAAAAATTAACCATTGCTGTGTAGTTAATTGTCATTTAGGTTTCCATCTTTACATTTTCCTTGTTTTCATTTTCATCACTAACACTTGATTCTTCTCCTCCTTCTTCTTCCTCTTTTTCATGTTTTACTGATTTCTTATGTAGTTGAGCGTACTTTTCCAATTGTCTCCACATTTGTACTTCATGAGGAACCCTATTGAATATAGAAGTATCTACAGGTCCGTACAATATAGGTGCGTCCGGTTGTTTGTCCAAAGTGTCTTCCAGATAATCTTTAATAATTGAACTTGAAAACACCAGTTGTCTCAAGTATCTCGTTATTGGTTCAGTTGCACAAGTTAGAATAAAAAACTCTTCTCGATTAAGTTGAATCTTGTTATCATGTCTTGTTGTGTCTCTAAACCGCAACTAATGATCACCACGATGTTTAACAATATCGATTTCCACATTTGAATCCAAAAGGCCTACTCTTGTCTTTCTTCCAAACATGTTACTACTTAAATAGCATTCTAGCAGATGCAAGTGTTTCATAAACGATTCCCAAGCAGTGTCCGTAAACAAAATCATTTTGGGTCCATGAGTTAAAATTACAGTAGGGGAATAATCTGTAGATTTCATAACACCTATTAAAACACTTTTGTCCAAACTGGAAGAGATTGGGTAAAATATTCGCAAGAATACCTCACTTAATATGTTAGGAGAAATATTATCTTCAATATCCCTTTTCCTCTTGTGTGCATTCTTTCTTCTTTTACCTTTTTCCTCAACATTATTACTGGCGTGGAGTTGTCCGCAAGCGTTGTGTTCATCTCCCTCCGGTTGACCTTGAAGATCTAAAAAGTCGGATATCTCCTTCTCAATATCTACTACATTTTCTTGTGTACCACTAGGAGAAGCCATATTGAATAAGATGCTACCCATACAACAACAGGCAACAAACTGATAAGGAGCGAGCTGAACGCTCTGCTTTTATACTCGCGGAATGCATTGGAATGTAGGAAAACCGGTCTTTTACAATACATTTTTAACAATTCCAGTTAAAGGTGTGTATGTTACGATTTTATCATGTAGAATTAAACAGTATGCAGTTGTATTAGCCGATATAGGCGCGTTGAATTCCATTTCTATTTTTATATCTACACTTGATGATTTTACCGATTCATTTTGTTTAGAACAATCGATTACAACTATAGGGTAACCATCTAAGTATTTTTCTGGTGATAGTAAAGGTGCATTTGTTTTACCATAATATGAACTTTGGAATCTTGCATACATATCGTACAATATGCTGTACTTTTTATTAGCGAATGACACATTTAAATTATCGTATGGAAAAAATTGTGAATTTAAATAAACTTTAATATTTTTCAAGTTGCAATGATCAAATTGGCCTGCATGTTTGGTGATGGTGTCTCTTCTGCCTGTTTGTAAACCAAATATAATATACCTGGCTCGTTCCACATAATTAGATGTTTTAACTGTCCAAGTGTGTCGATCCGTAGTTGGCAAGCTGGGATGTTCATGAAATTCCCAACTTCTAAAAGGAATTACAATATCACGATCAGCCTTTAACTTTCTTAATAGTAGCATTCTATGCTCGTCAGCTAATTTTACATGTGGAACTCTCCATACAATTTTGTCTAATGTTAATTTCCATTCTAAAGTTGCATCTGTTGTACCGTCTGGAGCTTTAATAATATCTTTATCGTTTGAAGATCTCAACAAAACTAATTCTTGTTTAACGTTTAATATTATTTTCCTATAATCTTCAGCAAAACCAAGCAACAAACGTAACGGAATATGAAAATCAAAATTTCCATTTGTATCTGGAGTGATTGTGTCTTTTGCAGGTAAAACCCATCCTGCAGGTTGTATTAAATTGGTTTCATTAGGTGATATAGATGTTAATCCCTTTAAAGTTGTTGCAATACCTACTTTTTTAGTAGAATCAACTGTTACACCTGATATTTCATATCTAATTTCGTCAAACAGGAAAGCCATGGGATTATTTATAAATGGAACTGTTGTACCAGTAGTAGTACCGTCCTTTTTAGTAACTTTTCCTTCAATATACAAGTAACTTTCACATGGTAGCGTGTAAATGTCTTGATTTTGTATGGGAATACGAATTTCATCGTTATTGTTTAATTTTGATGAAGTGTAAGGGTTGTGGGTGTGATATTCTTTTTCCCATAGGGTTTCGTCGAATGTTGGACCCTGAGCTATATCCAGTATATCCATTATCGGTTACTTTTAATCCAATTCTCTCTAAGAAACGAATGTTCTCGCGTGTTAACTCCTCCACAGCTGAAGAGCTACTAATGCGGATTCCCGTAGGTTGTTCGCTTTTAAATGTTAAACCCATGATTTTGTATTAAAGTGTTGATTTTAAATGTAATCTAACCGTAATAGGCTCTTCTCGGAAATCTATCAAGTTACCGTCTTGATCCAATACGTTCAACACGATGTCTGAAATGAAAGTGGTGTTCAAAGGTAGATATACCAGGTTTTGCGGCTTTTCAACAATTTTAAATCCAGGTGGTACACTGGGGTAAAAAGTATGTATTATATGAGTATTTGCTCCATCTCTGTAAGCTCCTTGTATAATGTTACAAGTTATGTCTATACTATTGACTTTTAATATTGTTACAGTTTGTTTACCGGAATGTGTTTTATTTGGTTCTAAAATTGCTCCATCTTTGGGAAATCCTAATAAATCACCAATTGAGTTTGGCTTAGTGAAATCTATATAATATTTTGAAGTAAGCTCAGCTTTCATTGTATTATTATTACCTTTTAGCGATATATTGTCTTTTCCCATTTTATTTTGCAAAAATTCATTAATATGATCAATTTCATATGAACCTGTGGGTAAACTGCACTCTTCTAAGTCTGTTAACTTACCACTGGCATCTTTTCCTTTATAATAATGCAATAAGTTATTTTTACCTTCCGTAACATTGGGAATAGAGTTGTAAGTTGTAAAATCCAACAGTGCTGCCTCCCAAAATCTTCCTTTTTGCAAGCGTAACGCTGGAAAAAGGATACTTCGTAAAGTGGACGATTTTCCTGTTAATGATACCGTATAGGAAGACATCTCAATAGTGACTGATACTTTTAGCTAGGAATTCCAAACATAAATGGCCGCATATTGAAGTATTATCAGGTTGTTCTCTTTTATAGTTGTAATATATGTTTTTAACAGATTTAAAGTAATGTTCAAGTTCTTTAGGTGGTGGCAAATTTCCAAAACTATCAAAATAATATACATTACTATTTAGTTTCTTATAACACACCCAATGGGTGCCGGACCCTTCAGCATTATCCAAATTTACGATTCCAGTCTCATTTTTCCATATTTTCTTTGGTAAACTGTCTTTCATAAATACTCCGCGGAAAAATGGTATTTTTAAACAGGAAATATATTTAAATAATTCAACATTAGTCAACGCTTTATGTGGTATAACCAATTGATTTCTTTTATTTAATATGCACGATACGGTCTTAGGTATAGACCAGCCCCGTTTTTTACCATTGACCATATTGTCGGTTTTTTATTATTTTTCCTCGGAGAACGTCTTTTTAGTCTAATATTACCACCATGTTTTCTCTTGGTTGATCCTTTTTTATTCTTACCCCTCCTTTTTCCACCTCCTACCGCTGTTTTAGCCTTCATACCTGCTGTTACCGCTAAAGCTGCTGCTTTTTCCGCAATACTAGCGTCACTAGACTTTACTCGTTGCCAAGCTATATTCGCTAGCTTTTTATCAGCGATTGACCTATTTTTTGAATCGGTAAACGTGGAATATGCGATATCGTGTTCTTTACAAGCCTGATCTAACTTATTTATGCCTGGATCACCTCTTTCCAGTCGTTTTTTTAATTTAGTTCCTGGTCCGCAATACTGATAACCTCCCGGTATGTGAAATTCGTATGGTAAAGCGTCTATTGCTCTGTTTACGATAGATCCTACTGGAATACGATTTAAAGCTTTACTTAACAGAGAAACCGCTGTGGACGTGATACCGCCTCCTTTCCGTATAGTGTCTCGATATGGACTGGTGTAATGAAACGCCATGATTGTCTTTTATATTTGAAAAGCGTAACCCATGTGTTACCTCTATGACAGGTTGCACATAAATGATGTAATATATGGTGTTATTTAGTTAAATATCAAAAGTACCCCAATCTGATGATCTAAACTTTTGTGTGTTATGATTAAAAAAATATTTATAAAGAATTTCTTGTTTAATCCATGTATTTCTCATTTTTTCGTCAATAGGTTTATGTTGTCCTGCTACAATATAATTATGCATATCAAATAATAAATTACCTATTACTTTAACAAGAAAATTAACAGTTACAGCGTTATCGGCATAATCAGGGTCTGCAACATTTGTTAATCGTTTGTTATCACAATTCCACCATTTTTTTCCAGTTGGCTCTAATTGTATTATCTGTTCATAAGTAACAGCATCACCAGGCTTTTCACCAATACCTAAATTTGTCAATAACTTTCCTTTACCATCCCAAACATAATTGTTTTCTTCAAGTAAAGTAAACTTTTTATTTCCTTGTACAAATACATCTCCTTGACGTGTTACTACTTGGTTTTGTTTCACAAAACCGGAGGTTTCTTGTTTTAAAGTTTCCTTCATTTGACCCACCGTTGCACCATCTGATGGTGCAAAACCATCTTTTACATTCGCTAAACAATTACCAAGACAGTCAATAACTCCTACATCACGTGTAATACAATGATCTTTGATGTATTTTAAATTTACAGCATCATTTTCATTTTTTGGATAACCTATATCGTTAATAACAAATTTATAAAAAGAAAACCCATCTTTTGTCTTTTCAGGTATTATAGAATGTAAATAGCGTCTATTTATGCTGTCTTTTTCATCTACAGGGTCTGCTACGTTGGATATACGCCGATTTTCAGCATTATACGTTTTTCCATTAAATTTTAACGTATTCTTTAATTCCGATGATAAATAACCTCTGTTTATTGCATCAGCGTTTTGATTTGGCTTACCAACGTTGGAAATTCTATGATTACCCGCGTTATATGTGTTTTTATCTAATTTCAGTGTTGGTACTATCTCTTTTTTTAATACTTTTAAATTTATTGCATCATTTTCATCTGTGGGATCATTAATGTTTTTTAACCGTTTATTACTAATATCATAATCTCCATCAGGTGTTTGTGGTAATCCAACACCTCTTTTTAAAGTATTAAAGTAATATAATCCATCCGATGAATACCGTCCGAACTTGTCAACACTCATGGTGCAACTGAATAACATTCTAGAGTGTAACCCATTTTTATAATATTAGTCCCGATTTCTAACCCATATCAGTTTTTATACAAATTCTTAGTCTTCATCAGTTACATTTGCATCATTCCCGGGACATTTAAAATATTTTAAATCTGCACTAATTAATGATCTGTCTGCTTCATTTCTAAATACATGATTTTTATGAATAAATTCCTCACCAGACAATTTTCTAAATCCGCTAAATGAATTTGGATCTGCAATTAATATATTTTGATAATCATTTACATCCATTAATTTAAATCTTTTGGTATTATAAATAAACTCTTGATTTGCACTATCATATTGTAATGTTTGTCCTACAGTTGCAGCATCCTTTGGATCTGTTCCTTGTGCCAAATTACCTATTTTCTTATTTTTCGCATTGAAAGTACTACCTTTTGGTTTGTCTAATATTAAAGATTGTTTTACTACAACACAATCGTAATCATCGATACCTGGAAATATGTCAATTATTCTTCTATTTGTACCCAACCAACTTCTATGATAATTGTTTGGATTAGTATGTAAAACTTGTGATAAAATCGGAACATCATGAGCATCTGTAGCTAAATGCGCATTTGATAATTTCATGTCTTTGCAATCCCAAACATTATTTTTTTGTTCAAGTAAAATAAACTTTTCATTTCCTTGTACAAACACATCACCCGACCGTGATACTACTTGATCCTGTTTTACAAATCCAGATGTTTCTTGCTTTAAAGTTTCCTTCATTTGACCCACTGTTGCACCATCTGATGGTGCCGAACCATCTTTAACATTCGCTAAACAATTACCTAGACAATCAATAACTCCTACATCACGTGTAATACAATGATCTTTTATATATTTTAAATTTACAGCATCATTTTCATTTTTCGGATAACCTATATCGTTAATAACAAATTTATAAAAAGAAAAACCATCTTTTGTCTTTTCAGGTATTAATGAATGTAAATAGCGTCTATTTACGCTGTCTTTTGCATCTTTAGGGTCATCTACGTTGGATATACGTTTATTTTCAGCAGTATACGTTTTTCCATTGAATTTTAACGTATTTTTTAATTCTGATGATAAATAACCTTTGTTTATTGCATCAGCGTTTTGATTTGGCTTACCAACATTGACAATTCTATGATTACCTGCGTCATATGTGTTTTTCTGTAGTCTTAATGTTGGTGATATCTTTTCTTTTAATACTTTTAAATTTATTGCATCGTTTTCATCTGTGGGATCTTTTATGTTTTTTAACCTTTTATTAGTTATATCATAATCCCCATCAGGTGTTTGTGGTAAACCAGCTCCTCTTTTTAAATTATTTGCGTAATATAACCCATCCGAGGAGTAACGTCCGAACTTGTCGACACTCATGGTGCAACTGAATAGTAATCTAGTGAGTAACGCATTTTTTATGAGATTACCCCACGGTTTCGGAGTTCATCCACTAAAGCCACCCATTCGTTTTCCAATCCAGTATGACCCGCTTCTTTAGCTTCATGTATTAGTTTCATTCTATCCACCAATTTATTGATATTATTGTAATAAATCACATTTGTGTTATATAGTTTCTTCATTAAACCTGTACCTGTAACAGATTTGTTTCTTTTTCTTGGTTCTGGAGCACTTATATCCAAAGTGGATGACACAAACCTTCGTTTTACAGGTTTTCTTGGCATTATCGGCATTGGTTGTCTTCTCGTTGTTGGTATTAACTTGGATACAAATACTCTATATTTTAAAGACCTAGATCTAAAAACTGGTTGGTCAGCTAAATATTTTCTCCTGTATGCATTGGTGTGTTCCAAAATCTGTTTATATGCTTCCATGTCTTCTTCTTTAACTAACAATTCTAAAGGCTTTTTTTCAAATAATAATTCAAATAATCCTCTTGTGCCCTTATATCTTTGATTACCAACAATAATATTATCATTTTCATCAATGTTTACCGGGCTATTACCAACCATTAAACCTTCTTCTGTTAATCTTACTCCATAACTATGGTAGTTTTTATTAGGATTTATTCCAGCTAACATTTTTATCATGTATTTCCTTCCTAAAGGTCCTTTGTTATGAATGTTTTCACCCAACAAGCTTATGTTTGACGGGCCTTCCCTTGCTTCTTCTTCTTTTTCCTCTTCACTAGCAGTTGATACATCTTCATGTCCTCTTTTAGCTTTTACTTCATATAATTCTCTTATACCACTATAGTCTGGTGATTCTAGCTCTCTTTCAGTTTCTCCGCCGGTAAAACCACTATATGTAGAGGATTCCAGGTCTTCATCACTAAAATCTTCTGATTTTACATTTTCTCTTTCAAACTTTGTAATAGGTGCAATTGCATCTCCTTCCAAAACGGGTTTAGCAAATTTTTTGTTTAATTGTTTCAAGGGTTCAGTAATAGGTTTAAAAGTAGATTCAAGAAATTTCTCCCTTTCGCTAATACCTAATTTTAATGCTCTGTTTTTATCTCGAATAGAATCACTAAGTGATTTTATTTCCTTTATTAACTTTTCTTGGTTAACCATGTTTGTAGCAAGACGTGTTGTACAACAATGAATGTTTTACATCATGATCAGTGTATTAGTATAAATTTATCAAATCCTATCCTGTATCGACCATTGTTTAGCGGTTGTTCCTTCATAATTGTTAAAAACCCATATTTTTCAGCCCAAGCCTTTCCACACAACTCTTTAAATCGTTCAAATGGCATATCCGCACTTACATGGTCATAATATATGTGTTTTAGGTTGGTTTCATCCTGTTTAAATACAATTAACATGTTTGCATTGTCTCTAATGAGCTGTTTCGGTATTTTGCTGTAAGTTTGACCAATATAAATGCTATCTATGTTGTTATGTCGACCCATGGCGAAGTAATTTCTTATTGTATTTTGATTTTCACAAGATACGTCGTCAAATATGAATACTGAGAATGGTTTAGCCTCTTGCGGTTGCATGACACTCTCGCTCGCGTTGAATTTAAAATATTTAACTTCAGGCACATTATTGAGTATTTGTTCCAATAACTGATATTTTGGTTGTTGTAGTGACTTTGAAAATACATATAAATTATTAAAACGTAAGCCTTTAGGGTTTGTAATCAAATTGAATACTACATTTGTTTTTCCACAATTGGAAGGACCGGTAACCAGACAACGCACCGTGTTTGGTAACAAAACACCGTGTTTCCCAGTATTGAATTGAGAACCATCCACTGTGAGTTCATCTATATTATTAATAGTAAAATTGTCTTTTTGCGGTATTATCTCCATCCTTTGTAATGGTTCAACCCAAAATGATGCTCTATCATTATATTAGATCCTTTTTAGGTATCCAAGAATCTTCCGTTTTATTAAATCCTAACCATCGTACTTTAACCTTATCTTTTTTGCGTTGCAACACCTTTTCTACTAGATATACATCACCTACTGTTGATTTTAACATTTCATGTCCATAAAAACCTCCTTCAAGCAATTGTCCTTTATTATCTTTTAAAATGTAAGTTTCTGGTACTGTAGGTTGCACCTTAAATACGGTAAATACCTCATTTGTCCAGTTTGGAAGATATCTTTTACTGAATACACCTTTGTATTTGCTTATTCGCACTTTATCACCAACATTAAACCTTTTAGGCTTTAGTTTTTCAACTCTTGGTTTAGTATTCAGTTTTATACGTTTTAATACAAGTTTTTCATTTTTATTAGTCACCTGGCTTGGTTTCATACCGATAGTTCTATGAAACTTGTTATTGTAATCGCTTATAAGTTTTGGTAACATATCAATCCATACGTGCGATCCTCTGTTAGAAAACATCTTATACATCGCACCTTTTAAAGTTCTGTTGAATCTTTCAATTATTGATGCTTTTACCTCTGAATTGGTTGAGTAATGGTTAATGTTGTGTTTTTTCATTAAATTTGCAAATTCCTTATTAAAATATTCTTTTCCATCATCAGTTTGTAAATGTTTTATAGTATGTTTGTCTCTTTGTATAGCTGTTTCCATTGCTTTTGTAACACTTTTGCCACTTTTATCTTTTAGTGGTAAAGCATCTGCCATTTTTGAAAAACAATTAATAATAGTCAATATGTATTTAAATCCTCTATTTTGTTTACTATAAGGAATCATTTCGATTAAATCCGCTTGATATAAATCATTTATTCCTTTTATCACTGTATTTCTTCGTGGAAACTTTCTTCTTGCAGGTTTATGAAGTTCGTTGACAATTTCTTGCTTCAAGTTCTTCATATTGCAGGTTTGAATGTTTCATGTATCACATGTATAATCACAATGAATGTTGTCTTAAATATTCACATCATTTATATAGGTCAAGGTCATCCAAACTTGTGTAAAAAAATGGGGAACACGGCGTTTGACTTGCCGTGTTCCCCATTTTTTTACGGAAGGAGAAAGGAATAAGGTCGAAGTTGTAGAAGGACGAAGAATAGGTTACTAGTCGATAGGGTTTAGAGAGTAGTGGCCAAAAGGAAGAGTGTGAATTTTATCCGGCATAATATGCCTTTTATCATCTCGAGCTGATAGTGCTCTTTTAACTTCAGTGACACTGTAGACCTCATGTTTAAAGCTTCTGATAGTGTTGAACGTTGCAGACATTGTAGAATCTTCAAACAAGCAGGTCTTGTAATGGTCAAACGTCACATGTTTCTTCAAGTACGATGTTTTAACTCCTTTTGCTTTCTTGACTGTCGGTGTGTTGTTCTCGTTGTACATTTTAAATGAATACAATTTTGCCATCAGTGCCACTATTTCTTCTAAAGGCATTCCATTTGCTTCATCTTTAAATTTTCCGATTACTTTTTTATTCTTTTCATTGTAATTTGGATGGTTCTTCGGATAGTCAGAGAAGTCAAAATCGTCTTTGTATGGGAAACTCCTTAGGTCTTCATACATGTCCAAAGTCTTTATCCAGTAGATAAACGCGTCCGTATCCATGTATGCGACTCCAATGTTTTCCCTTCCGTAGTGTTTAACCATTTTGTTATAATGGAAATCATACATCAGGGTTTTACTTATGTCCAAAATCGACATACCTATGTATAACGGACGGTCCATGACTATTGTTGTTTTCTTCATACTGACAGCGACTAGATTTTCGTTTATAATCATGGATGTTCCGAAATTTGGTTTTTGCACTAATTTTTCCAATTTCCTAGGATCACTCACTAATTTTACATTTTTGTGTTTTCTTTTGTTCTCCAAGGTCTTCCCAAAGATGGCGTTGTTCATTAATTTATAGAAGTCCTTTTCAAATGCCGTTGTCGCTGCAGCTCTTCTTGTAGTGTTGGAATCAATATATGGTTTCAACCAACAAGACTGGGTGAATTCAATTGCTCTATGAATTCTCACTACACATAGACCCAATTCAAGAGCTTGTTGAACTACCCAGTAGTGAGCCACATACCGATCTTTATTCTCCAACGTCATCATCAATTTTGGCCATCTTCCTGTCGGTGAAACTTCAGTCTTGGCTAGGAGAGGCAAGTCGTAGTGATGGTCATGAAGGTGCTCCGGATATTCGAAATCACAGTCCAAAATATAGCCTTTTGGACCATTCTTTGGAATCTGTGAGATGTCACCGATGGTGGCCGGGTCGATCCATTTGAAGTCAGCGTAGGGAAGCGGATTTGACATTGCCCAACCATAAAGGTTGTTTGCGTCAAAGTAGCCAAGGTAGACCGATGGTTGTCTCTCGTCGAAGCCTGGGATGTACTTGTTGTTAGCTTTGACATGACGTGTTACAGCTTGTGTCAAACCGCCCCGTACACCAGATTCTATCATGAGCACCATATCAATATCTGTTAGAAGTTCCAATCGACAGTTGGTTGACTTTAGCATAGCTTGCCATGCTAATCCTGGAGATGTGTACGAGTGTAGAGGGTCCAGTCCATAGGCGGAGAAGCAGGTGTTTCGAAATTCTTCCATCACATCGCACAGCAGAGTTACGTCCAATTTTATGTAAAAGTCGGAATATTCCCCTAAGGTTTGAATGTTTAGTTGGTTCCAAACATTACAAGCATGATTGTAGTCTTCAACGGTGATTGCACTTTCATTTAACTTGCTATTGAAGGCTTCAATCGGTGGCAGACTGGTTTCTTCAAATTTTTCTGCAGAAGTTATGTAATCATAGGGGAACACTCCTTTACGCATTACTAAGTCCAATTTATCTTCATGTACAATTTTGCTGGTTTCTTTTAGATCTTCTCTTCTTAGGTTCTCAGACAATTTGGCTAAACTAGTTGACATAAATCTATAAGAGTCTACGAAGCGAAGTTTAATTTTACCTACTGTTTTTGAGAAACTGATGTACTTCTCCAATGTTTCAGCTAATACTTCGATTCTTCCATCATCCCGTCCTAACTCTGGGATAATGAAGTGGGAGTCATAGCCGCTAAGATTGTGTATCACGACAGGGATAAAGTTTGGCAGTTTGTAATTTATATTGCATGAATTACAAGCAGCTCCTCTGTATAACCCTGTCAGGTGATCGTGATCTCTTACTTTTTGATTTTCTTCACTGAAGCTCTTCTTGCATAAATAACATCTTGTTGCCAAATTGTATTCTTCTTGTTGATTTTGATTCAAAGGTTCCATAGGTAAAACATTACCGTATAAGCGTTGCACCTTTTCAGCAATGTCATACAACTGGTCTACGAAATGCTTAGCGGCTTCTTCCCCACGGTAGAGTATCGGAGTGGATGTTAAACCATAGTCTTGCAACTGTTCTTCAGGCAAAGTTGATTTCACCAATAAGCAAAAACTGTTAGGTTGATGCAATTGATATTTGGTTCTTCTAGTCACCTCACCATCCGGAAGCTCCTGTGGTACTAACGTGGATTCGAAATCTGCGTAGACAGCTACTGGAATCCGATATTGGTGAACTGTTTTGTTGAATTTGATGAACGCTCGAGATGGCGGCGGCAGACTAATCTTCACTTCATAGTTGTCATTACAAAGTCTTTGGTGTTCCTTCAACCAGTCCGATCCTCCATGTTTTAAATCTTTATTTGTAAAACAAAAGCATCTCTTACACACTGTCACTCTAATCTTCTTTTTGGTTAATTGTCGTGCAACCAAAGCTTCAAAATCTTTTATCCACACATAATGTGAAATTTCACCTTTAGTTATCAATAATAAATCAGTATGGTTTCTTTGCTTCACTTTTCCAACTCGTAGTGGATACACATTGTTCGAATCATCTAAGCCGAACACGTTAACAGAAACACCTGGATTTTGTTTCTCAAATTTTGCAATTTGATTAAGACTCACAGGATACGACATTCCTCGGAAGTTGTAGCGGTGTTCGTTTTCATAATATTCCCTACCAACTCTACAAGGATTATGTTTTACATACTTAGTTAGCATCGCATACTTAAAACATTCATTATCCCCGTTTGTAACATTTCTGCAAGAGTTGGTGTCTTTAATTTTCTTTGGTAGAGGGATAAAGCTGCTACCCCTCATACCATATCCATGCTTGTGAACCCTCACATCCATACCTTCGATCGATGATAGCGTCCAGCCAGATCCTCTTCCTTCATGTTCTTGGAGTTTCATTAGCAGTTCATTCAAACATTCTTCTAGAATTTCATTGATATCAGATGTGGTTGTAAGGGTTCGGTTTTTAGCAATGAATGCTCTTGGTGAGTTTTCACCATCGGTATTAGTAAACATAGCCTCCAACACCAATCCAAATTTAATAAAGTTCAATCTTGCCAATTCTTCCATCAATGTTTTTACAACTAAATTTTTAGCTTGGGTTATAAAGTTTTCCAATTCCAATTGCACATTATTAATTTTGAAATGAGTTACAACTGGTCCTGGCAAGGCTGTGGTGCGCAGTTGTCTTATATCTTCCACTTCTTCTGTATCCTCTTCTTCCATATCCTCTTCTTGGGTACGCAGTTGTTTTACATCTTCCACTTTTTTTTCTTCCATTTCCTTTTCAATAAATCCTCCAGCTGTAGATGGTCCAGCTCCGGCAAATTGAATAACACTTGGTCTTCTTCTTTGCATTAACTGTAAATAGCTAGCCCAGTCCTCCTGCTTCTGGGGTTTTTCCAAAAACCGATCAATCGCATCCAAGTCTTCCTCACTTACTACAATCTCTTCTTTTCTGTCCTCTTCACGATGCAATTCTCGGTGTAACTGTAGATAGCTATCGCAGTCGTCCATCTGCTTCTGGTAGTTTTCCAATAACCGATCAAACGCATCCAAGTCTTCTTCACTTACAACAATCTCTTCTTTTCTGTTCTCTTCATGATGCAATTCTCGGTGTAAAACAAAGATATCTTCATCTTGGAAAAACTCACCACAAATATCGCAAAGAGCCATTTTTTTTACAGTTTGGCTTTGAGTGTGCACTCGGTGAATGTCCACGCAATAATGAGCAGCGCGCTCAACCGGGTCCCTTTATACCCGAGGTTGAAGGGTGGGGGAAGGTGACGTCATATACATCCAGTTTATCAATCATGTAGTAGATTTGGCTTTTAAACACCCATTTTCAATTTATTCTTCAACAGGTTTGATAAACCAATGATCTTTGGTCTAAATCCACTACTTTGTACAAATTTTTTTTTTTGTTTGGGCACTTCTCGTCCGGAGCAAAAAACTTTTTGGTCAAGGTCAAAATTTTTTCTCAAAAAAAGTTTGGGGGGGGGGGTCCGCACTTTTTGTCGGGGGGGGGGGGGTCAATTTAAAACAATAAGCCTCACTTAAGGCGTTTATGTTAACATCGCTGAAGCCTCCAAAAAAGACACACTTATAGACGAGTCAAACCTTGTGTTACTTGACTTGTACATTTTTTTAAAAGAGCTTAATATATTTACCTTGTTAATAAGACCTGACTGTTAAAGAATTTTGAAGACTTTTATATATTTAGGTCAAGGTCACGGAAAAACTTTAAAAAATTAAGCCCCACACCCCGATGGGGGTGTGGGGCACTTGGGTTGTCATCGCTGTAGCCTCCAAAGAGACCCAACTATGACAACAAGGCAACATCCAATGTCGTGTTCCCTTCGCCACGCAAGACTTGTAAACATTTACTGCATTGTCTTTTCAATAGCTAACAAAACATTTACTTAATTTTGAGAGAGGTTGAGGACAGCCCTAGTGGCTTACGCCCTCGGTCCGAGTGCAGAGGCCACCGCAAATTGGCCACAGCTGTGGTCTGCATGTCAGCATACAAACGGACCGAGTCCCAAACCCAGCCGCAATATTGCATGCCTGAGAGGACCCATGCTAAAATTGGTTTAAAATTGTTTTACACGGGGGTCTACTCCCGTACCCTACCTTTACTATTTAACTTTATCAATGCAGTAAATTTTTATAAATCTTTGTGGGTCAAGGCCACACGGACATTAAAAAAATTTCGGCCCCCGTACATCCATGGCGAACCACGAATGTTCGGGGGCCTTGGGGACTAAAAACACAAATAGCTAACAAAGATTCATTTACATAATTTTGAGTTTCCAGAAGGGAAACAAGAGGTTGAGGACAGCCCTAGTGGCTTACGCCCTCGGTCCGAGTGCAGAGGCCACCGCAAATTGGCCACAGCTGTGGTCTGCATGTCAGCATACAAACGGACCGAGTCCCAAACCCAGCCGCAATATTGCATGCCTGAGAGGACTCATGCTAACGTTGGTATAAAATGCTTTTACACGGGGGCCTACTCCCGTTCCCTGACTTTACAATTTACTTTGAGCATTGAAAAAGCTCAAGGGGGGATTGCTAAAACAAGCGTATACACTTTAGAAACATATAACACACTTACAACACACAATTGAGCTCAACGTAGTCAATGCTGGAACAAGCACATACACATTAAACACATATAACAAACAAGACACAAAGGATAAAAGACACAGGAGACATAGGGTACAAGTAAAACACTCTCATATAAAACAATTCGCAATACCCAAACGCAAGCGCAATATCTTACAACTAATACAAGTCTTAAAGTTAGAGTAGACTTCGCTAAACACTGAAGGCGCCATTCAATGTTTAGTGATGCCTATGGCGGTCCGTCCCGGTCGTTCACGTTCAACGCGCGGGAGCGGACTGCGAGCCGGCTCTGGCTGGACCCCCTTATATCCCCGCCGGGGCTGCCACGCCCAGGATATCAGGGGTGGGGGAGGGGGTGGGGGTGGGGGTGGGGGTGGGGGTGGGGGAGAGGGTGGGGGTGGGGGTGGGGGTGGGGGTGGGGGAGGGGGTGGGGGTGGGGGTGGGGGTGGGGGGGGTGGGGGTGGGGGTGGGGGTGGGGGTGGGGGTGGGGGGGTGGGGGTGGGGGGGGGTTCGCACTTTTTGTCGGGGGGGGGGGGGAGGGGGTGGGGGTGGGGGTGGGGGTGGGGGTGGGGGGGGGGGGTGGGGGGGGGTGGGGGGTGGGGGGGGGGTTCGCACTTTTTGTCGGGGGGGGGGGGTTCGCACTTTTTGTCGGGGGGGGGGGAGGGGGTGGGGGTGGGGGTGGGGGGGGGGGTGGGGGGTGGGGGGGGGGTTCGCACTTTTTGTCGGGGGGGGGGGGGTTCGCACTTTTTGTCGGGGGGGGGGAGGGGGAGGGGGTGGGGGTGGGGGTTGGGGTGGGGGTGGGGGTGGGGGTAGGGGGGTGGGGGTGGGGGTGGGGGTGGGGGTGGGGGGGGGGTCAGGTAAGTTAAGTGGGTCAAGGTCACCCACAACACTTGTACTCTAAGTGTTGGCTATACCCCCACCACAACTGGGTCCCTAGGCTGCACAACACCGCTTCGCCAGTATGTCTCCGGCTTCCATGCGGTGCGTCTCGCTGTTCTCTAGCTCTCTATATGTAAGTAATTTTACAAGTTCTGAATGTAGGTCACTACACTTTGACTCTGGGACGATATCGACTTGTAGTGTTTCAGTGTTTTGACTCAAGGTCATCACACTTTAACTCTAGCACATCGGTTATCATACCAGAGGTGCTCAATAACCTAACTTGTAATGTTTAGGGTGGCGTTTGCACGCCACGTGGTATCGCCATGAGTGTCCAGTCCAAGTTTTAAGTTAAATTAATTTTACTGTAATCTTTTCCATTTCTGCTTCGTTTTGCCAAAGTATAAGGTGTCGCTTAATAAAGTGGTATTTCTCTAAAGTTATAGGAGATTGCAAGGATACAATTAGTTTATTTAGGAGACTCTTCATCTTGGAGTTTAACACAATTTCCACTTTGACTTTGCTTCCTCGGCTCTCACAGCCTAAGCTGTACAGAAATGTTTCTTCTAGTGCCAACTCGGGCCAAGAGAACAGTGTGTTGACTGTAGGACAGCTCATGGTGAAGTAATGCGAAACTCCAGCGTACCACCTCACCTTCCCCCGCCACTGTGACCTTCCCCCACTCCTGCTGTTTCCCCCACCTCTTTTCCCTTGACTCATGCGCTACAAGCAGTCTCTCAGTATTGTGCGGACTTTTGTGAAGGGAAGCCATGTCGCGGGACGCTTTAGGTAAGAAACTTAGCCGTGTTAAGACTTTATTAGTTGCTCACTGTCCACCACTGAAAGTTAAGAGAGTTTCAACTTTAGCTAAGTGGCGCAAACTGTTGCGCGGACACCCTAAGTTTTATACAAAACAGACTAATGTCAGTTTTACTGATGAGGATTTGTTTAAAATATTGGATGAAATGACTTTTCCTTGCAAAATTCAGTTAGTTACTCCCATTCCTGACAGTTTAGAGTCTTAGTCTCTCAAGCCAATATACCTAGCATACACAGAGCCTGACAGTCAGTCACTCGGTGGCTGTCGTGGGGTGCGCATCGGTGTCGGCGCTCCGTTGTTAAGTTTTTAAGGTCACAGTAATATGAAATTGGGGGTGTTGTGCTAGTTCAAGGTCACCTGAGGGATTACCGATTGCCCATTTAGGCAGAGTCATGTCAGAAACTCGGGTTTAACTTGGCACTTTTGCCGTTTCTCGTCGAAAATTCGCTCCAAGTGGTCAAGGTCACGGGGACTCTGACTGAAACTCGGAGCGTAGTGCGAGAAACGGCAAAAGTGCCAAAAAATTTTAAGTTTCGGCGTGACCTTGACCTCAGTGGCGTCGGTGACGTCATTTTGATGACGTAAGGGGTGATGACGTCATCAGCACGTCATTTCTGTGACGTCATGGGTGTGACGTCATCGAAATGACGTCATTAGTGATGACGTCATCGATTGCGTCATCGATGACGTCATCGATGACGTCATCGGTGAGGTCATTGACCTCGATGACGTCATCCCTCAGGTGACCTTGAAGTGAGCCAGCAGCCCCCTTTTTCCACTACTCATACTTATAACTTTTAAATTGGAAATGTACTATAAAAGAAGGAGAACATCAATAGTCATGAACGGATTACGGATCCACAGGAGATTTCATATTCGTGACCCCATCTATGTCATTAAGAATATAGGAGGAGGATGATTGGTATATTCAGCATACAATTTGTTTTATTAAATTAAAATTTTCTTAGATGTGGCATGGTTGATGTAATTCTTAGTTGTCTTTACTCAGTGAATGTCGTAATTTAACATGGACGTGCCTTTTTGCTCATAGGTGCTCTTGCATTTTCAATTACGATCAATAAGGCACAAGGGCAATCTTTGACTGTTGGGGGTTTAAATTTGAAAAATGGGTGTTTTCGCACTGCCAGTTATACGTGGCTTGCTTACGAGTTGGTACGGCCGAAAATTTTGACATTTATACACCAAATCAACAACAAGAACAAGAACGCATAATCATCTGCTATGATAATCTGCTATGATATTCTCTTTGCACATTAAACTATTCTCCGAAACTATTAGTCAGTCATTAGCGCTACTGCTTCAAATCTGAGGGTAGTTTGGCAAATTACAAGGGGCTGTTTTGAAAGATTTTCACCGGAACTCGTTATGATTCACTTCCTATGACAAATGGGAGTCCGACGAGGATGTTATACAAACTTCAGTTGAGTCGGTAATTTTCTGAAGTAAAGTGGTCGGTCGGTGTTGTGTTGTGTTGTGTTCATCAGTGAGTAATGAGAGTGTCCAATATGTCATCTAAGAAGACTAAAGAAGTGCTACATTCTCAAGCTAGGACATTAGTTGCTTCAGTTATTCAGTATTTTTATTTAGAAAAGGAAAATCTTATTAGACGTAAGAAAAGTACTCGAAAGAGTGTCAGCAGCCACTATAATAGAAGAAACGCTACATGGATTTGTTAAATGTAAATTTATTATTGTTTAATATAAAGTTCAGGGCAGTGTCAAAAGCATATGTTTAATTTTTTTTATTTAGACTTAATTTTATTTATGAAATATTTTTTCATTTAAGGTACTGCACATTTAGTCTCTTCTGGAGGGTGATGTTGAAGGAAGTAGATAATGAAGACCTTAGGGCACGTTTTGCCCTTTTTTGAAGAATCCCAACTTCCCTGAGGTTTCCCGACGACTAATCTACGCCTCGTAAAACTACCACTTGCATTTCTCTTTAGTTAAAATTTTGTATCACTTTCGATGGTGAAAAATAAAATACACTGTGTCCTTTTGGAAATAACTTTTAAATTCGCAAAGCAAGGCTTGTAAACACAGTTGTAGGATCTCTAGTGGTTTCTCCCAGTTCCTTGTAAGGGCACTAAAATACGAGATGTATAATATTCTTTTATCCCAGGTTAACTGTTCCCAGCTCAGTACGAAAAGGACTGCGGTTTATAAAACATAATACTTGCTTGACTAGATTATTTCCAGTTGAAATTAATAACAACTTGCTTCTATGAGATATTACATACGATACGGACATCCATGAAGCAAATTTTACATGCATGTGGCATTTTCAGTGGTTTGGATGGATATCTTGATTTCAGTTACACAAACATTTACCGTGATACCAGCAAGAGCGCTATTAATAAACTATTTAAACGAGTATTGCTAGGCACTCTTGTATGTTTTAGAGCGAATCAAGAAAAGAAATTGGTAAGCTAATTATTAATATTTTGTACCTTTAATAATTTTAAAATGTAGACTTTTACTAACTGACTAGACACAGACAATATGTTCATAGCCGTTCAATCTTAATGTTAATAAACCTAAGACTGACGTAATTTTTATGGTTAGTCAAGTTTTTAGTTCTTTATTCAAAGTATTTTTTTTTTTTTTTTTTTTTTTTAAAGCAGTGCCGAATTAGCAGAATTAATGAGATATTTAATTTTCACATCTTCTATATATCTATATATTAATAGGCAAGCATGTTTCGTTTCCTCCTTTTTTCTCAGCTCGTGTGCATCGTAGGAGAAATCCGTGCATACCGTTAGAAAGGTATAGTCCTGTAGATGAGCAGAATCCCATTGTAATTCACATTGGACTCTAGGGCTACGCCCCACAGGCTTTCAAAATGGTAATGTTAATCTTATGGAGGAAGGATAATTGATTTACTCATAAGATAGCTGTTGTAAAAATAATTACCAGAAAAAACAGGAAGAACAGATGTTTCAGTTATGAAATGTTTAAACTTCTTGGATTTACACCAACTGATATTTTGATCGAACTTCGATCAGGAGGCAATCTCTAGTAGGAACAAATACGCAAGCATGTTTCGTTTCTTCCTTTTTCTCAGATCGTGTGCATCGTAGGAGAAATCCGTGCCCGATAGAAAGATATAGTCCTGTAGATGAGCAGAATCCCATTCTAATTCACATCGGACTCCAAGGCTACGCCTACAGGCTTTCAAAGTTCCAATGTTAATCTTATGGGGAAAGGATAATTGATTGGATCATTAGACAGCTGTTGTAAAAACAACTTATAGTAAAACAGGACAAACAGATGTTTCAGTTACAAAATGTTTTTAAACTTCTTGGGCCAGATCAACTGAAATTTTGATCGAATTTCGATCAGGAGGCGATCTCTAGTACTTATTTAATGCGCTAAGGGTTTTGTGTGTTGAGAACTCCTCCTACAATTTTCATCCGATTTTCAAGTTTTTGGTATTGTTGGATAGGGCTTAGTCTGCAGTTGTTTCGGCCAAAAACTGATAAGAATCGGACTGAAAATAATGGCGCTACCCACCATTGACTTCTAAAAATTTCCCATTTAAATAACATTGGGATTAAAGCATTTTAAACATGTGTTAATAATCAGCTGTAAATACGTGTAGTTTTGGTGATTAAAGAGATTCACAATATTGGATTGGTAGGACGTCATTGTTTTAGAAATAAAATTAACATTTGTATTGTATTAAAATAAGTTGCTCGATTTCGAGCAACACGTAGGGCCTATACTATTAGTATTTAATTTTCACTAATGACTGTTAAGAGTCTGCGGTACCTAAGCAATTTCGGTATTTTGTCCCATAAAAACAATGTTAAATTTGAAATATTACTGTACTGTGAGTTTTTTTTCATCTGAAAATTACAAACTTCCAACCGTTTTACAATCATTATATTGAAGCTTATTTTTTATTTTAGAGATATAAAATTCACTTTACGAGTTGTTATGATGAATTTTAGATTAATAAAAATTGTATAAATGTGACTTAATTGGAAAGAATGCAAAACACTAAGGGAATTCCAGTTTATGAGGCTTAGGGCATGGTATCCCCAATGTAGGTCTGTAGGGTACCCCCAATGGATATGCTATAGGGATGCAGGAATTTACCTGGAAATAAAGCTGAACAATTTATTGTTTTAAATCGTGCAATCCTTTCTGGTGGCCAGACACCTCCTCGTCCTCTGCAGCTATGCTAGTAACGTTACGTCACTTGTGTTGTATTTTGCAGCGGCCGGGCGACAACAGGCAACCGTGACGGAGGACAGTTCCCTCGCCAGCATGACCACTCTAGAGAGGATGGCCTATAGTAGTTGGTGTCTACAGCTATGCTAGTCACATAACATGACTCTGTGTATTGTATGTTGCAGCGGCCGGGCGACAACAGGCAACCGTGACGGAGGACAGTTCCCTCGCCAGCATGACCACTCCAGAGAGGATGGCCTATAGTAGTTGGTGTCTACAGCTATGCTAGTCACATAACATGACTCTGTGTATTGTATGTTGCAGCGGCCGGGCGACAACAGGCAACCGTGACGGAGGACAGTTCCCTCGCCAGCATGACCACTCTAGAGAGGATTGGCCTATAGTAGTTGGTGTCTACAGCTATGCTAGTCACATAACATGACTCCGTGTGTTGTGTGTTGCAGCGGCCGGGCGACAACAGGCAACCGTGACGGAGGACAGTTCCCTCGCCAGCATGACCACTCTAGAGAGGATGGCCTATTGTAGTTGGTGTCTACAGCTATGCTAGTCACATAACATGACTGTGTGTTGTGTGTTGCAGCGGCCGGGCGACAACAGGCAACCGTGACGGAGGACAGTTCCCTCGCCAGCATGACCACTCTAGAGAGGATGGCCTATAGTAGTTGGTGTCTACAGCTATGCTAGTCACATAACATGACTGTGTGTTGTATGTTGCAGCGGCCGGGCGACAACAGGCAACCGTGACGGAGGACAGTTCCCTCGCCAGCATGACCACTCTAGAGAGGATGGCCTATTGTAGTTGGTGTCTACAGCTATGCTAGTCACATAACATGACTGTGTGTTGTATGTTGCAGCGGCCGGGCGACAACAGGCAACCGTGACGGAGGACAGTTCCCTCGCCAGCATGACCACTCTAGAGAGGATGGCCTATAGTAGTTTGTGTTTACAGCTATGCTAGTCACATAACATGACTCCGTGTGTTGTGTGTTGCAGCGGCCGGGCGACAACAGGCAACCGTGACGGAGGACAGTTCCCTCGCCAGCATGACCACTCTAGAGAGGATGGCCTATAGAAGTTGGTGTCTACAGCTATAATAGTCACATAACATGACTCCGTGTGTTGTGTGTTGCAGCGGCCGGGCGACAACAGGCAACCGTGACGGAGGACAGTTCCCTCGCCAGCATGACCACTCCAGAGAGGATGGCCTATAGTAGTTGGTGTCTACAGCTATGCTAGTCACATAACATGACTCTGTGTTTGTGTGTTGCAGCGGCCGGGCGACAACAGGCAACCGTGACGGAGGACAGTTCCCTCGCCAGCATGACCACTCTAGAGAGGATTGGCCTATAGTAGTTGGTGTCTACAGCTATAATAGTCACATAACATGACTGTGTGTTGTATGTTGCAGCGGCCGGGCGACAACAGGCAACCGTGACGGAGGACAGTTCCCTCGCCAGCATGACCACTCTAGAGAGGATTGGCCTATAGTAGTTGGTGTCTACAGCTATGCTAGTCACATAACATGACTGTGTGTTGTATGTTGCAGCGGCCGGGCGACAACAGGCAACCGTGACGGAGGACAGTTCCCTCGCCAGCATGACCACTCTAGAGAGGATGGCCTATAGTAGTTGGTGTCTACAGCTATGCTAGTCACATAACATGACTCTGTGTGTTGTGTGTTGCAGGGGAAGGGCGACAACAGGCAACCGTGACGGAGGACAGTTCCCTCGCCAGCATGACCACTCTAGAGAGGATTGGCCTATAGTAGTTGGTGTCTACAGCTATGCTAGTCACATAACATGACTCTGTGTGTTGTGTGTTGCAGGGGAAGGGCGACAACAGGCAACCGTGACGGAGGACAGTTCCCTCGCCAGCATGACCACTCTAGAGAGGATTGGCCTATAGTAGTTGGTGTCTACAGCTATGCTAGTCACATAACATGACTCTGTGTGTTGTGTGTTGCAGGGGAAGGGCGACAACAGGCAACCGTGACGGAGGACAGTTCCCTCGCCAGCATGACCACTCTATAGAGAGGATGGCCTATAGTAGTTGGTGTCTACAGCTATGCTAGTCACATAACATGACTCTGTGTGTTGTGTGTTGCAGGGGAAGGGCGACAACAGGCAACCGTGACGGAGGACAGTTCCCTCGCCAGCATGACCACTCTATAGAGAGGATGGCCTATAGTAGTTTGTGTCTACAGCTATGCTAGTCACATAACATGACTCCGTGTGTTGTGTGTTGCAGCGGCCGGGCGACAACAGGCAACCGTGACGGAGGACAGTTCCCTCGCCAGCATGACCACTCTAGAGAGGATGGCCTATAGTAGTTTGTGTCTACAGCTATGCTAGTCACATAACATGACTCCGTGTGTTGTGTGTTGCAGCGGCCGGGCGACAACAGGCAACCGTGACGGAGGACAGTTCCCTCGCCAGCATGACCACTCTAGAGAGGATTGGCCTATAGTAGTTGGTGTCTACAGCTATGCTAGTCACATAACATGACTCTGTGTGTTGTGTGTTGCAGGGGAAGGGCGACAACAGGCAACCGTGACGGAGGACAGTTCCCTCGCCAGCATGACCACTCTATAGAGAGGATGGCCTATAGTAGTTTGTGTCTACAGCTATGCTAGTCACATAACATGACTCCGTGTGTTGTGTGTTGCAGCGGCCGGGCGACAACAGGCAACCGTGACGGAGGACAGTTCCCTCGCCAGCATGACCACTCTATAGAGAGGATGGCCTATAGTAGTTGGTGTCTACAGCTATGCTAGTCACATAACATGACTCTGTGTGTTGTGTGTTGCAGGGGAAGGGCGACAACAGGCAACCGTGACGGAGGACAGTTCCCTCGCCAGCATGACCACTCTATAGAGAGGATGGCCTATAGTAGTTGGTGTCTACAGCTATGCTAGTCACATAACATGACTCTGTGTGTTGTGTGTTGCAGCGGCCGGGCGACAACAGGCAACCGTGACGGAGGACAGTTCCCTCGCCAGCATGACCACTCTAGAGAGGATGGCCTATAGTAGTTGGTGTCTACAGCTATGCTAGTCACATAACATGACTCTGTGTGTTGTATGTTGCAGCGGCCGGGCGACAACAGGCAACCGTGACGGAGGACAGTTCCCTCGCCAGCATGACCACTCTAGAGAGGATGGCCTATAGTAGTTGGTGTCTACAGCTATGCTAGTCACATAACATGACTCTGTGTGTTGTGTTGTGCAGGGGAAGGGCGACAACAGGCAACCGTGACGGAGGACAGTTCCCTCGCCAGCATGACCACTCTATAGAGAGGATGGCCTATAGTAGTTTGTGTCTACAGCTATGCTAGTCACATAACATGACTCCGTGTGTTGTGTGTTGCAGCGGCCGGGCGACAACAGGCAACCGTGACGGAGGACAGTTCCCTCGCCAGCATAACCACTCTATAGAGAGGATGGCCTATAGTAGTTGGTGTCTACAGCTATGCTAGTCACATAACATGACTCTGTGTGTTGTGTGTTGCAGCGGCCGGGCGACAACAGGCAACCGTGACGGAGGACAGTTCCCTCGCCAGCATGACCACTCTAGAGAGGATGGCCTATAGTAGTTGGTGTCCACAGCTATGCTAGTCACATAACATGACTCTGTGTGTTGTGTGTTGCAGGGGAAGGGCGACAACAGGCAACCGTGACGGAGGACAGTTCCCTCGCCAGCATGACCACTCTAGAGAGGATGGCCTATAGTAGTTGGTGTCTACAGCTATAATAGTCACATAACATGACTCCGTGTGTTGTGTGTTGCAGCGGCCGGGCGACAACAGGCAACCGTGACGGAGGACAGTTCCCTCGCCAGCATGACCACTCCAGAGAGGATGGCCTATAGTAGTTGGTGTCTACAGCTATGCTAGTCACATAACAAGACTGTGTGTTGTATGTTGCAGCGGCCGGGCGACAACAGGCAACCGTGACGGAGGACAGTTCCCTCGCCAGCATGACCACTCTAGAGAGGATGGCCTATAGTAGTTTGTGTCTACAGCTATGCTAGTCACATAACATGACTGTGTGTTGTATGTTGCAGCGGCCGGGCGACAACAGGCAACCGTGACGGAGGACAGTTCCCTCGCCAGTATGACCACTCTAGAGAGGATGGCCTATAGTAGTTGGTGTCTACAGCTATGCTAGTCACATAACATGACTGTGTGTTGTATGTTGCAGCGGCAGGGCGACAACAGGCAACCGTGACGGAGGACAGTTCCCTCGCCAGCATGACCACTCTAGAGAGGATGGCCTATAGTAGTTGGTGTCTACAGCTATGCTAGTCACATAACATGACTGTGTGTTGTATGTTGCAGCGGCAGGGCGACAACAGGCAACCGTGACGGAGGACAGTTCCCTCGCCAGCATGACCACTGTAGAGAGGATGGCCTATAGTAAGTAGTCGGTGTCTACAGCTATGCTAGTCACATAACATGACTGTGTGTTGTGTGTTGCAGGGGAAGGGCGACAACAGGCAACCGTGACGGAGGACAGTTCCCTCGCCAGCATGACCACTCTAGAGAGGATGGCCTATAGTAAGTAGTCGGTGTCTACAGCTATGCTAGTCACATAACATGACTGTGTGTTGTGTGTTGCAGGGGAAGGGCGACAACAGGCAACCGTGACGGAGGACAGTTCCCTCGCCAGCATGACCACTCTAGAGAGGATGGCCTATAGTAGTTGGTGTCTACAGCTATGCTAGTCACATAACATGACTGTGTGTTGTATGTTGCAGCGGCAGGGCGACAACAGGCAACCGTGACGGAGGACAGTTCCCTCGCCAGCATGACCACTGTAGAGAGGATGGCCTATAGTAAGTAGTCGGTGTCTACAGCTATGCTAGTCACATAACATGACTGTGTGTTGTGTGTTGCAGGGGAAGGGCGACAACAGGCAACCGTGACGGAGGACAGTTCCCTCGCCAGCATGACCACTGTAGAGAGGATGGCCTATAGTAAGTAGTCGGTGTCTACAGCTATGCTAGTCACATAACATGACTGTGTGTTGTGTGTTGCAGGGGAAGGGCGACAACAGGCAACCGTGACGGAGGACAGTTCCCTCGCCAGCATGACCACTCTAGAGAGGATGGCCTATAGTAGTTGGTGTCTACAGCTATGCTAGTCACATAACATGACTGTGTGTTGTATGTTGCAGCGGCCCGGCGACAACAGGCAACCGTGACGGAGGACAGTTCCCTCGCCAGCATGACCACTCTATAGAGAGGATGGCCTATGGTAGTTGGTGTCTACAGCTATGCTAGTCACATAACATGACTTCGTGTGTTGTGTGTTGCAGCGGCCGGGCGACAACAGGCAACCGTGACGGAGGACAGTTCCCTCGCCAGCATGACCACTGTAGAGAGGATGGCCTATAGTAAGTAGTCGGTGTCTACAGCTATGCTAGTCACATAACATGACTGTGTGTTGTGTGTTGCAGGGGAAGGGCGACAACAGGCAACCGTGACGGAGGACAGTTCCCTCGCCAGCATGACCACTCTAGAGAGGATGGCCTATAGTAAGTAGTCGGTGTCTACAGCTATGCTAGTCACATAACATGACTGTGTGTTGTGTGTTGCAGGGGAAGGGCGACAACAGGCAACCGTGACGGAGGACAGTTCCCTCGCCAGCATGACCACTGTAGAGAGGATGGCCTATAGTAAGTAGTCGGTGTCTACAGCTATGCTAGTCACATAACATGACTGTGTGTTGTGTGTTGCAGGGGAAGGGCGACAACAGGCAACCGTGACGGAGGACAGTTCCCTCGCCAGCATGACCACTCTAGAGAGGATGGCCTATAGTAGTTGGTGTCTACAGCTATGCTAGTCACATAACATGACTGTGTGTTGTATGTTGCAGCGGCCCGGCGACAACAGGCAACCGTGACGGAGGACAGTTCCCTCGCCAGCATGACCACTCTATAGAGAGGATGGCCTATAGTAGTTGGTGTCTACAGCTATGCTAGTCACATAACATGACTGTGTGTTGTGTGTTGCAGCGGCCGGGCGACAACAGGCAACCGTGACGGAGGACAGTTCCCTCGCCAGCATGACCACTCTAGAGAGGATGGCCTATTGTAGTTGGTGTCTACAGCTATGCTAGTCACATAACATGACTGTGTGTTGTGTGTTGCAGCGGCCGGGCGACAACAGGCAACCGTGACGGAGGACAGTTCCCTCGCCAGCATGACCACTCTATAGAGAGGATGGCCTATAGTAGTTGGTGTCTACAGCTATGCTAGTCACATAACATGACTGTGTGTTGTGTGTTGCAGCGGCCGGGCGACAACAGGCAACCGTGACGGAGGACAGTTCCCTCGCCAGCATGACCACTCTAGAGAGGATGGCCTATAGTAGTTTGTGTCTACAGCTATAATAGTCACATAACATGACTGTGTGTTGTATGTTGCAGCGGCCGGGCGACAACAGGCAACCGTGACGGAGGACAGTTCCCTCGCCAGCATGACCACTCTATAGAGAGGATGGCCTATAGTAGTTGGTGTCTACAGCTATGCTAGTCACATAACATGACTGTGTGTTGTGTGTTGCAGGGGAAGGGCGACAACAGGCAACCGTGACGGAGGACAGTTCCCTCGCCATTTCAAACAGAATGGGTGATTCGATAGGAGATTCGCCACAATTATCAACATCCAATGTCATGGTTTTCTTCACATTCAACAAGCATATACTTTACGATACGGGGTTCGATGCTTAAGACTTCAAAAACATTGGTGATTTAAACAGTACAGGATTAAAAAATACATAATTCTAAGGCTCTCCCGATATGCTGATTTTAAAGTGACAATGGGAAAACAAGCAATGTTTCTTTTTATTAAATTTGGAGCTGCGAGTCTATACAAACTGTACAGAAGCGCAAACGAAACTTTAATAAATGACGACCTTCCAACAAACATAGAAGAAATATGTAATGTAATGGAAGAAAGCATTATGATCTGGTAGAAGACATTGAAGAAGATGGCCGGTACAGAGGAATGTTCACAAAACGATGGAATGAAGATGAAGAAGATGACCCAGATTTCGAGCCGTTCCGAAAGGATCAAAGTGGTAATTAAATTTTTCCTATCATCATCAAGATATAAATTAAAATGGTAGAAGTTAATCAATTTTTCATAATGGGGTAAAAATACATATACAAAATACATATTTTAAATATTATAATAGAATCCGGCTACAGGCCAAGTTATGTATTTATGTATTCTAAAATTATGCGGTAGATAATTTGACATATGTTTTAATGCCATATAACATTTTAAAACCATTTTTTTAGTCCCACTAATAATTAGTCATAGTCATAGTCATTTAATGACTATGACTATGATCCATAGTGTAGTCTATGGTAGTCTATGATGTAGTGTAGTTTATACACTTGTACACTGTTACAAGTGTATAAACTACTTGTGTTATGAAATTATTACTATATTTCAAATTCAACCAATTCCCGATAGAATTGCAAACTAAAGCATAGGCATTTATATTGAACTTTGGAGTTATGGCTTACTATTTTCCTATTTTCCATTTGATACCGGCTTGAGCTTATCCATCCCTAAATAAGTCAGTTGTTGGTAGAACAGTGATGGGTTTGTATTATATTAATGATATATATTACGATATTATGATTGATATATTTCATTTTCAGAACCATCATATCCTTCGGAATGTGGATCTTCATCTGATGAAATGGATCTTGAGGTGGACAACCGACCACAATTAGCAATTCGTCCTAAGAAACCAGCACAACAGATGTCATTTCCAAGCGTTTCTGGCAATGCAGGATCGTCATCAAGTGGTAGGTCGAAACTTAAATCTTCAAAATTCGTATCTGACAAATAAATATTACATTAAGTTTTTATTTTTATAAACTATACTTATATAGTTTACAGTATAGTTATAATAAAGTAATTTAAATAATAAACTATCCTAAGATACTAGTTTTAAGTACGTTAAACGTATTAAAGTATGTCATTAAGAATGGAAATTGTGGTTATAAATAATACACATAATTTGACGAATACGGAAGAATAATGGAAAATGTGTAAATTAACAGTTCTCATTTTTATTATGTACAATTTCGAAATTTTTCCCCATCAGCTACCCGTGTTAGAAAATGATAAATGAGAATATCTTTAGAATGACGGTATGACAATGTGAGTTTCAATTGATTGCATACAAATTATTCAAATATTGTATTGAAGTTTAAAATATCCAACAAATGTCATATGAAAATGATGAATTGGTTTGAAAATTATGAAATCAATCTCCTTAATCACTGATTGCAAAAACTATATTACAAACTTTTTATTTATTTTAAAAATAAATAAATAGAAAACTACTGGGCATACAATAAGCTAATGTTGATTTTTTTATTTCGCTTTTTGCATTCAACACTATTGTAGTGTTGTAAACCATTACTGGTACGTAAACGCCACCTTTGAACTTACAACAAACTTAAACTTGCATTTCAACTTTCAAACTAAACTTTCGATACGTAAGTTCAATTCCGTGAAACCTTTGCGACACACCTTTTTGCGTTCTTCTTTTGAATGTGATATGTGTACAAAAACGTCTTCAATTAAAAAGGCATGAAGTGTTTTTGAGGTTTTGGTTAAAACTTTTAGTATCCAACAGTTATAGTTGGTTTGGACTGTTCTTAGTGATGATAAATTTTCCCAGAAAAACTCTATATACTCAAGTCATAATCCGTACAGTAAGTTGATTCATATCGATTATGGCACAAAATAAACATTATTAAAAAACAGAAACGATAATTTATCAAAATATTTTTACAATAATTAATTAAAATTAAATTTATACATACATTAATTATTAGTTTTTTTAATTTTAAGTATCAAAATGTATAATATATATATATATATATATATATATATATATATATATATAAATTTGGTACTGAGATAGTCAGTCATCATATTAAGAAAATTTATTTACAGTGGCTAATAAATAAGTGTAAATTTTTCATTTTCAAAAAATTGTTTTTGTGTTTAAAATGTTTATTTACCTCTTAAAATCCATAACGAGTTTCCTCCCACAATTATCAAACGATTTTCAAGTTTATGGTGTCGGTCGATAGAGCTTGGTCTATAGTTGTTTATACAAAAAATGTATGAGATTCGTACTTAAAAAAGCTCTATAAATCATTGAAATTTTAAATTTTTCTCAATAAGAATAACATTAGGACAGGGGCAATGTAAGAATCGGTTATGCACAGCTCTAAATAAATATAGTTTTAGGTGATTACTGAAAATCACTATAATTTGTGACACAGTTAATTTAGAACTAAACGTAACATTTAACAATGTCTTATCATGGTCCAAATTAAATTTCTCGATTGCAAACAAAGATTTCACTATATATAAATAATATATGTCCATATACAATATCTATACTTATTTAATACGCCGAGGGGTTTTTTGTGTATAAAACTACTCATATACAATTCTCAACCGATTTTCAAGTTTTTGGTGTCATTGGTCAGGGCTTGGTCTCTAGTTGTTTCAGCCAAACATTTATGAGAATCAGACTTAAAATAAAAGCGCTATCCACAAATTAAATTTGAAATTTTCCCATTAGAATAACATTGAGATTTTTTTGAGCATTCTAAACATCGGTTAACGTACAGCTGTAGTTTTTGGTGATCACCGATATTCACAATATTGGATTGGTCGGATGTCATTGATTTAGAACTAAATGTAATTTTTTTATTGGGAAAAAACAAATTGCTCGATGTCGAGCAACACATGCACTAGTAAATAGAATAAGAATATTATAAGAAACATACAGAGACTACATTCACAGTGACCAATAAAAATATTTCTTAATTTTTATTAATAAAATAAGATTTTAATGTTAACCATTTTAATATAAACATTCCCTGGCTTTGTTAAAATTACCTTTTAGTTCTAAATCAGTTACACCCTTCCAATCCAATATTGTGATTATCAGTAATCATCAAAATGTTTTATGAAATCGTGAATGTTGAGCTCTGGCATTCAAATTATAACGTCATTTGATATATCTATGACCAAACGACAGCTTTA
This sequence comes from Neoaliturus tenellus, assembly GCA_030545055.2. NCBI lineage: Eukaryota > Metazoa > Arthropoda > Insecta > Hemiptera > Cicadellidae > Neoaliturus > Neoaliturus tenellus. The sequence continues at coordinate 27,816,756 of CM061534.1, read as the reverse complement.
ATTTGGGATTTAACAACTCAGGCGCAACCCCTAAGGGGGCATGGGGGCGGAGCCCCCATCGAGCCGCAGGCGAGCTGTCTATTATATAATGTGACTGATGAATATTTTTTACACTAATGTAAAATATAACGCTGTATTGATAAATTAGTGAATAACATAATAATTATGTTCCAATAAAAAATATAAAATAGTAAATCAATAGATATAAAAATGTTATAATTCCATTTTTTCCGGTATTTTCATCACGTGTTTTAAATAGTATTTTCTATTTGTAACCACAATTCCCATCATTATTAACAATTTTTATTACACGCAAAAAACTTAAACCACGTCTCTTACTATAGAATATTTTTTAACTAATCTATATTGATATACTGATTTTACTGAATATTGGAGACGATCAATACGAAAGTACGAGTTTTCATCCGAATAAGCAAATATTTTCAGGACAAAAATTGTTTTTGTATCGTACTAAAATATTTTATAACCAAAATAAAAACTAGTTTTAGGCCTACTTTGAATTAACATCCATTTATGTTCTTCGAGCTACTCGCCCTCCGTAGGCAAAATCAACGCCTACGCGCCATAGAACTACGCTACGCGCTGCTACTGTCAAGGCAGCCCTGGCTCGGAGCGGCGCGCAGCACGTCGCGGTCGGTCGGTTTTGCCGGCAACTCAATCATTAGTAAACTACCGTTTATGGACCTAACTAATGATTTTTTGCAATATTCAGAGTTACTTAGAATAATTTAGTTATAAATTATGACGCTGTTGAAGTCATGGAAATGATAAAACTGGACATAATTTTGAATTTGCATCACAATTGTCAGTTTTTGACAATTAAAAATTTATTTTACTGACTAACTATTTGGGATAGGACTTTTAAAGACATGACATTTTTCAAAGGTAATTTTATCGTCAATAGAATGCCGTTTATGTTATTGTTCTATCTTAAATGGTTCTTAAGTTATGACTATTATTCTTAGAAGAGGTGGGCCGTCACTGGCCGCCATTTTGCCCCCCCCCCTAACCGTGTTGGGGACCAAATCCGGGAACGACGACATACGTTTTCGTGTTCACTATAGTGCCTATAACAATAATCAGAAGTCTGAAACTAGAGAACCCCTGCTGCTCCGCAGCATTGACATTAGATACAAATAGTGATAATGTAATAATAATACCAATGAAATTCATAATTCTCAGTGTTTGGTGTGCCTATTGAGAACCACAGTATATGAAACTGAGTTTTTAAGAACACAAAAAAGAACACAACAAAAAAATTAAAAAATAAACAATAAAAACCAACTTATTTAGTCAAGCTACAGTTACATGATTGAAATTAAGAAGATATTTTTGTAGACGTGTTAATAAACAAAAATAATTAGCGGTCTTATGTGAACATTGTTTTTGTATGCCTCAATAAATCCAAAATATGAAAAAGTGAAAGGTCACAGAAAAAACAACTTAGCTATAACACATTAAATAACATGAACACAATGAACATATACCGTGGTTTCTTTGATTTAACATATGTTTTATGGACATCGTAAAATAATTAATGAAAGGGAGAGATAAGTTGCAAAGTTAAAAGGATATGTGGAATCTATATATTAATAGGCAAGCATGTTTTGTTTCCTCCTTTTTTCTCAGCTCGTGTGCATCGTAGGAGAAATCTGAGCATACCGTTAGAAAGGTATAGTCCTGTAGATGAGCAGAATCCTACTATAATTCACATCGGCCATCAGGGCTTCGCCCTATAGGCTCCCAAAGTTTCAATATTGTTAATCTTATGGGAGAAGGCTAATTGATTGAATCACTAGACAGCTGTTGTATTAACAAATGCTAGCATATCAGGAAGAACACATGTTTCAGTTATGAAGCATTCTAAAACTCATTAGCTCAAAATTAACTCGATTTTTTTTCGAATTTCGGCCAGTATTCGGTCCCTAGTCTATATTTATTATGTAATACCATTGACTATGTACACTAACGTGAATAGACCTCTCATCCAATGCATTTAGTTTGAGGCAAACATTTGGAAGTTTCGTGTACGCGGCGCCAGAGTCGCTGCCATCAATGTTGTTATTATTCAGCTGGGTTTGCAATGCTGCCAAAACACTTTAACACAACATAAAAATAACCCTCAGTTATAAAACATTCTTTTCTTGGTTGAGAAGAGTGGTAATACAGATTTATCTATCATATGTCACTTGTACTTCATGTAAGCCGCAGAAGATCGCACCACCGTCAGTAGGTTTCAAACACGCCTACTGTATGCTATGAGAAGTCTATTCACGTTGGTGTATATAGTCAAGGATAAAATATTCTACATGAAAATTTATAGCAAAAAAAACTTTTTTAACATGATAAAAATGCGCGTGTGAGTATGCAGATGCAGAGTTTCAAACTGGCTTTAGATTTTTAATCGAGACATTACTCAAAATAGCACATCTGATTGGACTATTTTTAATATGAATTTTAAATAAAAAATCAAAAGCCCAGGTGATAGGTTGTTACATTGGAATATGAATTTAGATAAAACCATTTGACAGGAGTACCTAAAAGTAGCGCCACATAAGTAGACGAATGGCCAAAAACAGCTGGGTAGGGCAAGGGGAGGAGAGGGGGTACTTTTGGTACTTTTCCAAAAATATCGAGTTTACGTTACATGCAGTTTTTATGGAACAGCTGATTATCCAATCATTTTAACTGAATAGTAGTGAAAATTCATTCGTCCAGTTACGTGGCGAGGGTTATATTACACAGACTTATATTAGACTTATATTATTATGGCAAAACCAAGGACGATATTTACTCCATAACTGAAGGTTTTTTTAGGAAACGCGTACTGTTGATTCTCGTGCGAATTCGCACGCGTTCACCCAGTATAAACTTATATGGAAAAATTACATGTTCGTCAAATATAAACCATAGCTTAAAGCCAATCGTAATTTTTAGAAGTTTACAGACGATTTGAAAATGGAGCTAATGATAAGTTACAATTAATTAATAAAAGGGTATATATTAATAAGAAAATTTACATTGCTTGTGCTTCTTGCGTTTATTAAACGAAATTGTGATTGGAAGTCAGCACTTTATTTAAGCTTATCAGACCAAAAATGATATCACAACCTAATTAGAACTCGATAAAAAATGCCTTAAATTAAATTCAAATTAAAGAAGACCATGATTAAAAATTATGTTTGATAAAATTGTTTGCCCGATTTTTATTATCATCAGGAGCTTAATGGAAGCTGAATGATCTACAAATTTTTAGAACAAAATAAACAGAATTTCTAACCTATAATTAAATGTATTGCACTTAAATGTATTCCTAATAAAAATTTTTTAAACATATTGTAACGTCTCAAAATTAACCAATTCTAACGATCGATATCTCAAAAGAAAGCCAAAACTTCAAGGATTATTTCATGACCAAAACATTAAAAATATCTAAAATATTAATGAAGTTATGAATCATCGATTGCAGATAAGTTATAAAAGAATTGCAACTTGTGTTGCTTAAAATGCAGTAGAAAACTTCAATTTCGTCCAATTTTTATACTCAATTACTCATATGAAAGATTGTATTCCTGGGATGGTTCTTGGACCAAAACATGTAGCTTAGCATAAATATAACTGTAAACATTTATCTTTAATTCAATTCCAATTTCTGGAAATCATCAAATTTATGTTTTTAGGTTGAGTGATATAATAAATAAATGAATACAGATACTAACGATCAATATTACAAAAGAAAGCCAAGATTTCAGGAATTATTTGAAGACCAAAACATTTGAAATATCTTAAGTAGAATGGAGTTATGTATCATAGATTGCAGATAAGTCATAAAAATAAATTATGATATTTTGAATGCTGTAGCGAGCTTCAATATGGTCCGATTTTTATATTTAAAGACTCATATGAAAGCTGGTATTCCAGAGATGGTTCTTGGATCAAACAATATAGCATAACATATGTTAAACTGGAAAATTTTATCCTTAATTCAGTTCCAAATTCTGGAAATTATCAAATTTATGTTTTTAGGTCGAGTAATATAGTAGATAAATAAACAAAGATTCTAACGATCAATGTCTCAAAAGAAAGCCATGAATTCAAGGATTACTAGGGGGCCTGTACAGCGCAATGCGCTGCATTTATTAGGGTACCTGGTGATCAAACTTTGCTCCATGCTAATACTTTGAAAAAAATTTCATCGTAGTGAAAATCAGAAAGAACATTATTGGTGTTTATTCGATCGATCTTCATTACCAATTCTCCAACTTCCCAATGTGATAGTGTTGAGATGTGGTGCTCGTTCTTTTGGGTCTAAATTAGCTAAGATTACGTAGTTGTTCTTTTGCCGATATGTCTTATCGCCTTTGTTTAAACCCTCCTATAAAATTTAGAATAAATTCACAGATGTTGGATCCACATAGTTCATCAAACATAAAACGTAAATTACAACAGAATAAAAATCAACATTTCATTACTCCCCGGTCCTGTATGAGTTATGCAGCACTCACTGCGGCTGTTTTTGTAGTACTACTGTATGAGGTAGTCAATGACATAGTGAATGAGTCCACATTACTGTTTATGCCTAACTCCTCTTTAACTTAACTTCCCATAACATTACAAAGTTTAAGTAAAGAAATCACAAAAATTAAAAGAATCTTTGTTGGTGTGGTCCATTTTGTTTTTAGTGGCATTTTTATTTTGGTTTAAATTTCTCTTTATAAAAACCATTTTTGTAATAAGTTTGTTTTCTATACTGGAGGTAAAAAACTTTTAAATGATGTCTTTAACACAGGTTTTTTTTTAATACGTGTAGTTTGCTGCATAAAACATGTTTATGCTATAATAGTAAATAAAAAGGTTATTACACTTACAACCAACCATCCCTTTTCCTTATAGTTTACAGCAGTTTGAAAACCCGTGCACACAAATTTAGTGTTCTATTTTAATATTTGTTACCTTTCATTATTGTTTCAATACCAATAAGACCCATGTCAAAAAATTCAATTTTCAAAATTGTTTTCGAAAACTAAAATGAATTTTTCCAGGGTTAAGTTACAAAACTTATTTTTGTGCCCTAATACGCGTGAATAAAACTTTCAATCAAAATCTACCTGCTACATTTTGAGAAAAGGTTAAAACCTCAGATTAGACACTCCTCGTAAAAAAGCATTAAATTGTGTTGATATTTCAGTACCAGTTCAATTTGCTTTTCCTCCACCTACTATCTAAAAACGTATTTTACTCCTTGGAATAGAGTAGTAAAGTACTAATTTCTATTCCATGTGACTTGAATACTTAATTGTTCTACCTAGGGAAAACTCAAGTTTTTTCGTACCACGGGGCTAAAGTTAGTTACATAAGAATAACATTAAAAGAGAGATTAAAAAGAACATGAGCCACAGTCAGCTGTTACTTGTATTTGTTTCGTTACTCATTGTTGACTAATAGCAGCTGTAGCTGCTGCTCACTCACTGCTGACCATTCAGTCAGCAGTGGGTGAGCAGCATCTCTAGTACTAGAGATTGCCGTGGCAGTGTACGTGTTTGTTTACATTTCGCTTGGGTAGGCTATTAACCTAAGAAGTCCAAAACATAAGTGTAAAACTTTTGACTAGGCTTAAATTATATTTTGTTTTTTCGTGTTTTTTAAAATTGATATGGCCTACCTTGTGTGTTTTTTATGTTGTTGTGACTGATCCAGCTTAACGGAGCAAGGGATCATATGAAGGTAAAGTTAAATTATATACGTGAAGTGTTAAGTTAAATTATATACGTAAAGTGTTGTCGCCCTCGGCTTCGCCTTCGGGCGACAACACTTTCCCTTCAGGGAGAAAAAATTAGTCCCTAGAAGCACAAATAACTATTTGTTCAGCTTTTAACACATGTGTTTGTTTGTTTAACTATCAACAGCTGTTGTATTTAGCAATTCATTATAAATTGATCCCCATGTTAATCTTATGGACAAAAATGAACTTTGATTGCTTCCCGTGAGTTTCAGAATTAAAATATCAAAAATCTAAAACCTTATTGCAAAACTACGAACCGAGACAATTCTTTTGACACCTCAAACTTTAAAATTGGTCCAGAAATAAGGAAGGAGTAGTGTTAACAAAAAAGAGGCATCACGTATTATATATATAGATAGATTTGAAGACCAAAACATATAAAATATCTTAAAGATAAATGGAGTTATGTATTATTGATTGAAGATAAGGCAGAAAATTTTAAATAAATTATGTTATTTGGAGTGCTATCGTGAGCTTTAATTTCGTCCGATTTTTATATTCAAAGGCTCATATGAAAGATTTATATTACGACAAAGAAGCTAAGAAGCATAAAGAAGCTAAGGCATTTTTATGCTAGGCCTTTTTAGTTTAACGGGATATTTACAGAGTTAATGGATGTGAAATTTAGCCTCATGTTATTCTTATGGGAACAAAATCAAACTTCGACCTCCATTATTTCCCAAACCGTTAGGATTAGGGATACACATTAAAATGTAAAGTAGTCTTAAAATTATGTCTAGAATCCAAAAATGCCATAAAAAGTAGGGGTTCGTATTTAAAATTAATGACTTTTGGTCTGGATAGCCTACTTCTGGTACATCCTGTACGTTGAAATTATCATCAATGGACAGAGCGCAACCGGTTTACCTGTAATGGCACAATTTGTTTTTGTGAATAATCAATTTTGTAGATTTTAAAAGGGGTGTACGGGTGGTCTGGGACACCCGGTATATACAGGGTGAATCTCATAAGGTGTCCTAAATGGATTACAGACAAACGCTTTGCCCTACAACCTTCAAACAAAATTATTTCCCACTAAATTGACTTCAAGGAATAATTTAAAAATATTTTTAACGTTGTATAAATACAGGGTGTACAAAAAACTGAGGGTCACAGGTTCGAATCTTGGAAATTTTAAATACAAACATATGTCATATTATACATCATTAGAAAGGTCTATTTAATAGAAACATTTTTGTGAAAACAGAATTTAGTTATCTTTATTCGTTTCAAAATGGCGTCCATTTTTGTAACCAAAATAAAAATTTACGGAATACCCTGTAATTCTTTTATTATTAATCATAAACGACTTCTGATTAAAAATACTTATTTGAAATAAGCTAAGCTTTACAATGATATGCCACAAGATCACATTTATTTAAAAACAAAAATTTCCAAAATTTAATATTTTTAAAAATGTTTACCTAAAAAAAACTCAAAAATTTCAAATACTAACCCATGTCATTTTGTATATCATCTTAAAGCTCTCGTTAAACTGAGCAACTTTGTAATTTACACTAATGCCGCATCTCTTTTGGTTTTGTAGTAATAACGGGAAAACGTTATTTCCCCATATAACTTGCATGTTAATTTAATGGTATGGCAACAATGGAAGAGGACTGCCATACTATCATGTCCTGATTAATTAACATGCAAATCATATGGGAAAATGACATTTTTACGCTATTACTACAAAACCAACAGAGATGCGGCATTAGTGTAAATTACAAAGTTGCTCAGTTCAACGAGAGCTTCAAGATGATATACAAAATGACATGGGTTAGTATTTGAAATTTTTGAATTTTGTTTATGTAAACATTTTCAAAAATATAAAATTTTGGAAATTTTTATTTTTAAATAAATGTGATCTTGTGGCATATCATTGTAAAGCTTAGCTTATTTCAAATAAGTATTTTGGATCAGAAGTCATTCATGACTAATAATAAAATAATTACAGGGTATTCCGTAAATTTTGATTTTGGCTACAAAAATGGACGCCATTTTGAAACGAATAAAGGTAACTAAATTCTGTTTTCACCAAAATGTTTCTATTAAATAGACCTTTCTAATGATGTATAATATGACATATGTTTGTATTTAAAATTTCCAAGATTCGAACCTGTGACCCCCAGTTTTTGGTACACCCTGTATTTATACAACGTTAAAAATATTTTTAAATTATTCCTTGGGGTCAATTTAGTGAGAAATAATTTTGTTTGAAGGATGTAGGGCAAAGCGTTTGTCTGTAATCCATTTAGGACACCTTACAAGATTCACCCTGTATAATTCTGTAAGCGAAATTTCTTGAGCAAAATTGTGTGCGTTATATAAATCACAGGAAGATGGAAGGGGTCTCAAATTAAAGGTCTTGGTTCCGTACAAGAGGGAAAATTATCGGCGTGTCCATAATGTTAACAGGAAATTAGGAATCGCGAAAAACGTCCTCCATACTCGCGCGTGTGAGTATGAAGATGCAGAGTTGCAAACTGGCTTTAGATTTTAATCGAGACAATATTACTCGAAAAAGACGTGAACAACTGATTCAAATATTTTAAATATTTATTAATTTCTTCATTTATTTATTTATTACAAGCAGCAAACATCAATAAGAATCACTAAGCAAAACGCTTAACAGTGAGGTCAACATGTACATAATAATAAATACATTTCAAATAAGTTAATTTCTTGTAGGCACGGGAGGGCGTCACTCCTCTCACAGTTATAATGAATGTTTCACATTATCTTAACATATGCATTTAAAAATACAGCCACTGATGATTCCATCGATACATCACAGTCTTATTGGAAGAAGGTTGGCAGCACTGTTGTCTCGCAAACTGGATGCAGACGCAGTCAGCTGCTTCCCTCCCCCCGGCGCCGGCACACACAACGTAACCGGTTCAAACCAGATTCTTCAAAATATCTGTCACCGCAGGACTGCGGAGAACATATTAACAAAAGAAGGGCTGTCTCATTCCTTTGATGTTGTTAAATGCCGCTTTTGAGTCAGGCCGGTGGTTAATCAATCTGATGTCCATAAGAATAACATGCACTATATAGCTGATCAGGCTAGTGACGTTTTGGGTACTAATTTTTACATCGTTTTACCCGCTAATGAAACAGCCCTTGTCTATTACATTACAGCAGTTTCCCCAGTCCTGTGTCACCGGTTCTTTCAGTAGCTTTCACCTATATTCATTTTTTGTTGTTAGATAGATTTTAAAGTCTTATAATAAATAAATATTAGTCTTATTCATTTAATTACCAACCCCACAAACTATTTTCAGTACTTGTGTTTTGCAAAATCAGTGTATTACTAACAAGTGAATAACAACAAAAATATTGGTTCATGAAAAATTTGTATAACAGGATTTTTATGAAAATATGAGTTTTAAATTAAAAATCAAAAGCCCAGGTGATAGGTTTTTACATCAGAATAGAAATTTACAGAAAACCAGTTGACAGGAGTACCTAACACACAGTCTTATGGCAAAACCAAGAATAATTAAGATTATCATACCACCAAAACTAAAAATAATAACATACCACGATATAATACCACAACCTAATTAGAACGGGGTAAAAAATGCCTTCAATTAAATTCAAATTTCAGAAGACCATGATTAAAAATTATGTTGGATAAAATTATATAGCGCATCATGACCTTGACCGATTTTATTACCATCAGTAGCTTAATGGAAACTGAATGATTCACACCATTTTAACTGCAATCTATTGGAGAAGTAGCTTTTGAACCAAGAAAGAGCAGTTCCTCTGATTGTAGGACGGAAGGTCCGAGGGTAATGCCTTCAATCGTCGATTGTACAAAAAAATGACAGGGGCGGACGGAAGGTACTCCGGGCCCTAATTAGTAAGCGGACCTAACGTCCGCCCTGTGAAAAGCAGGTAGGCGGATTTAACACTGGTTACCGTGGCGCAACTTCTCTCCGTGGTTCACATAAAGTGTTCCGTGTTTTAGATTTCCATCGTCACAAAGTTATAGGCTTTTTATTTGTGACTAGTATTACAATACTGTGAAACTGAAAGAGCAACAATATTGTATAGAGAGTGAAAATTTGCTTTGAAAGTTAATTTTAAAGTAAAATAGTAAAAATAAAATAAAGAGAGCCTCGGAAAGCATCGTTTGTTTCTACATTTTGCTTGAATTGACAATACGTTTTTAAATTTAGATCAACTTGAACCCAAATCGATCCTTTGATAACATGGCTTCGTTAGGACCTGGTTTATCACAGCCTGGTTTACACAGCCTTATTGATTAGCATGTTTGAACTTGCTAATTTAGTTTATATATTATTTATATTATTTTGTTGAACAAACCATCATAATCATAAAAAATCTTTATGTAAATTGTTAATTTTTAATATGCCGCTAAAGTAGGTTATGTTTTATTTTTTTTAACTTGATTCTCCTCCTGAATATTAGGGTGAGGGAGAGACGATTGGCATATTGAAATGTATTTAAAAAATAAGCTCGTGAAAACATTTTACAGTACCAGATATTCTTTAACAAAGTCCCATATACTTTTATAACGTTTTAATTACTACGAGGTGGCCCTTGCGCAAATTGCGCATTTTATGATTCTGTATGAGTGAAACTCTCCTAAGGTACGTGAATGTTGATTATGAAGTGACAGAGATATATTTTTGTTTACTATCTGGCTTTTAAAATTCATCCGCAGGTAATCAGCTGTTAAATTACAATTCACATTAAAGAACTTGCAATAAAAGTTGGTCAACATTTTAAAGCGCCCTCTAGAAATAAATCAAAGGCGAGGGGGGCGAAGTCCGAAACAATACGACCTTTTTAATTACGATTCGTCACTGCGGTATATCTTAAGCTTTAAAATGACACCTCAATCTTAAAAATCGGTTCAGTAGGTCGAGAGAAAAAGGGACGTAACAGACGAAACCCTTATAGAAATAAGAAGGTAGATAATTTCTTACAGCAGTAACTCCAAACCAGCTGTATGTTTGTAACCCAAACCTATTCCTTGTTGAAAATGTAGCCATATCATTTCTAAACTACAGTTGAACTTCTTTAAGTAGAAGCGGTCCATATTAGGTGGAATATCTTTGACAATGTTTATTTATGTATATGTTAAAAACGGGCTATATAGTTTATTTCGCAACACAAATATATTTTCTGCTGTCTATTTTATGGTCATCTTGAACTAGGATAAAGAAATCAAATACATCTAAGAACATATGTTTTTTATTACTTAAAAATCTAAATACTTCCTCAGGAAAGCCTGATGTATACATTTAAAAACAAATTTAAGAATCTTATGCAAAAATATAAATGAAAACATAACGTGAGTCAATATAGTCTATAACAATACAATATTAGGCCTATACATTGAAATAAAATGATTTCTTGTATTTTTTAAGCGCTGCATACCAAAATATAAAAGACAACAATTCAATGTAAAATTATGACAAAAATCAATCTAACTATTAATTTAACACAATATAAATATATAAAAGGAATCACTGAATTAGGATCATGGATCACGATACGGATTGAGTATTTTAAGTCGAATATTGATGTTTGATCTATATTGACTGTGTAAGGTCAAGCACAGTAAACAATACTGTCAATATTTATCACGATCCAGAATAACATTAGGCCTATCCGTATTGAGCGTGTATTGTCAATCACATGTCATTTTCCTACCCTCTGGATTTTGAACATGGTGATAATCAGAAATCATTCATATTTTACGATTTAAGACTCTGTTCAGGAGATGTAATGAGTATCATGTTTGTATTGCATTTTCACTTCAAAATTAGGTCCGGGCACGATCTGCCATTAGAGGTTTGACCTTGTGTCCGCCCCGTCAAAACAGGTAACAAATTTCCAGGTCATTTCTGAAGCCCGGACCTTCCGTCCGGCTACCGTTCCTCTAACCCCAACCGTCTCCAATTTAACAAAGGGCTTGGAGCGGTCAACAGAATCAAAAGCCTTTTTCAAGTCTAAAAAAATTAATAATCGATGTTCTTTTTTAGAAATTGAAAAATTCAAGTCTCTATTAATGTCAAACAAAGCATCAGAAATACTTTTGTCCGAGCGAAGCCCGTACTGACACTCGCTTAAGATATTATTTATTTGCAGGTACGAAACTAATTTAACTGAATTTAAGCACCTCCAAAACTTCTTCAAAGTGTAGTACAATATTGTTTTTAATCTCAATTAATACAAATCAAAGCTAAATACACCTTAATGATGTCAAACTTTCATAAAAAAATAGATAGTTTTTGTATCTAAAACGTAATGTATTATTTTTCAAGCGACCTGTGCGGCTCTGCAACATTTAAACTATAGAGTCTAACAGGCAATTTTATTTTAATTTGATTTGTATTTATAACTCAAACTTGATTTCAGTGACGAAATTGTAAAAAAGTTAAATAAATAAGTGGGCGATACATTTATTGTTATGTAATAATACAAACGAATATGTAATATTTATAAACAACTTTCCATTACAATTTTTCCTTTTAAATAATATTGGTTGTTTATCAAACCCTGGTTCCATTTCATACCCATTGGATATTAAACTAGTTTCCACGTTAAAATGAGACTTAGGGCTGGTTTCTCGAAGCAAGTTTAAACCTAAAATCAAGTTTAAACCAAAATTGTCCATATGATTAACATTGAGTTAAACTAAGTTTAAGTTAAACGTGTTTTCAGAAACCGGTCCTTAGGCCTACAAATAACCGTGACAGATGATCACACTATAATCGATCCGTCCCCGAGCTTTATTGTTGTTAGTACCAGGTTAACCGAGCCTTGCTCGTTAGTTTTTATTCACTTTTGTTATAGTGTCAAGGTAAAAAAGCAATTAAATTTCCACCAACAACCAACTATACCTCTTCACAGTTAACAGCTGTTGCAAAAAGTCTGCTTAACATTAATGTTTCTTTCTTATTGTTTACACTTCGTTGTTATTTCGTTACCAAAATAGCAACCCATAAGACTAATGTTAAAAATTACAATTTTAAAACTTAATGTTAGACCAAATTCGATTTTTCCTGGGGTTGAAGCTGTTTCTTAACTTATTTTTGGGCCAAAACACTCTTTAATGCAAACTTTAAGCAAAATATAACAGCTAGATTTCGAGATCGTGGGACACACATCCCTTAAGATATTCCTCGTATTATAGTATAGGATTTGAAATGCAGCCTGCAAATTTCGGAATAGGAAATTTATACCGTGTGGGGTCTTAAAACTAAGCAAACAATTTCATAAACTTGCTCTTATGCATTTTATACTTTGATACTTTGCCTTGATAACAAAGCCATTTATCTTTGAGATTTGTCTCTGATTTTCCTTTTGATATAAAAAATTCTCTTACGTGTCCAAGACGTCATTCATTTTGGTAGCGATTCCTAATCTCCATAATTAATACCACCATCTTTTTATCAAATCAAGTGTCTAGGTCATGCTGTGAATATTGAGTTCTTACAACTTGAAAACTATAATTTATTTAATCGTAGGTTCGTTTTGCAATGAGTAGTTAGATATGGCTTTTTAGGATGAGAGATAGACAATAATTCTAGCGACTGAAATTGCGGTTCCCCGAAAACTGTGTCGCTATTCACAACTGGGTTACTATATCACATTAATCTATTTACTTGCGTGCAGAAGAGCAGTATAATTATTAAAAATACCAGCTTACAATTAGAATATCCCTCAGTTATTGATTTGTAATAATTCCTAACGGTGACAATTAGTTGCAGACTGAAATCACCGTGTTTGTTTATTGCCTTGCCTTATCTCATGCGCGAATAGATAACACGCCGGATTATCAATAATAAGCTTGATGATAGCTCAATTCGTTATTGACAGTTCTTGATATCGATACCACTACAAACTAACCTCTGTGAGAAGGGATTGGTACAAGCAGACAGACTCACTGGATGGGAAATATTGAAAGGCGAGTGAGCGAAGCGAACGATATCGCAGTGAAGGCTAGTGAGCGGAGCAAACGAGCTTGTCTTGAAAACGAAATAAGCCTTTTTCCACTGGTCATTTTAGAGCACTGTCAGTAACTGATATTGCTATAAAGAATAAGTAACCGACCATGAAAGCTCGACCCCCAGGTAGGCCTACTATCAATAATACTGCAATCAAACAAAATGACAGTAAATAAATCAAAATATTTGGCAAGCTCTAAGAACAGCTGATTATATAGGAACATTATTTGGTGCCAATATACAACAACTCTAAACTAAGAAACTACCGTAATGCATTTAATTGATGACCGAGAACGCCAAAGGTGAGCGTTATTATCATGATCAATTATTTCAGTTTAAGTAGGAAATTTCATTAAATACGTTGGCAACAGTGTGAGGACTTAACGTGCTACATCGTTTAGACACGACACCATTTCATCGACATTATTAGAACTAATACTATCCCATGGCAAATTGAGAGCATCCAACCATAACCGATGGTAATCTATATTTTTATAGTAGTAAATTTGGTTTTGTTTTTGGTGGCTTTATAGAATAAACACAGTATATTAGCAGGGCTGGGGAAAACTGCTGTAATGTAATAGACAAGGGCTGTTTCATTAGCGGGTAAAACGATGTAAAAATTAGTACCCAAAACGTCACTAGCCTGATCAGCTGGCACATGTTATTCTTATGGACATCAGATTGATTACGTCACCGGCCTGACTCAAAAGCGGCATTTTCCAACATCAAAGGAATGAAACAGCCCTTCTTTAGTTCATATGTTCTCCGCAGTCCTGGTATATTAGAGCGTGAGAAAGGGATATAGCCAGAGAGGGAGATAGCCATCAGAGCTATTTTTGGCGAACAGTTTTATGGGCGATAATTTACAGCGTCCACTAAGGGAGTGCCACTAGGGGAGCGGGGCCACCCCCCCCCCTTGCCTTGGCATTCCTGAGCACTCGCAGCTAAGGGTAGCCGCAAAATAAAAATTAGACCTTATTTAGACCAATATAAGACGTGATTTTGTCGATTTGTTTACTGCTTCAGGTGATCCATATCTTACATTGAAATTTGACACAGTGTTTTTGTAAACAAAACAGACAAGTTTTTAATCCTATGATAATTGACAGATGCAAATTAAATCAAGAACACATAATGATGCAGTGTTTTTTAAAGCATTAATTTTTAACATACTATATAGAGAGTTTATATGAATTCATGTATTTAAACTTACGACTCTTATATATTTACGTTTGTTTACACATATGTTTTTATAAGCTTTATGTTTTGAAATATATACATAATCTTTTGATTCTAAAATTCTCCCCCCCGTATTTTTGTTTAACTAAGTCATTCTTACTCAATGTGTAAAAATAGTTTATTTTAGTATGAACCAACTAACTTATAGCAGATCCGAACCTGCAATGTATGCGCACAGATCTCAAAAACGGCTTTTAACTATTTTACAAAAATCTGCAAATAACTTATTTAGTTCTGAGATAAAAAATAATATCTTTCAGTTTTCAATGACAGATATTATTTCTTACTTCGTCATAATCTTTAATTTAAATTGTAACACTTTTAACTTTGGTCTTGCTGAGTTAAATATCTAAACAAAGAAGTAATGAAACAGCTGGCTCAACTGTCAAGAATTAAAAATAATTTGAATCAGTTGTTAACTATAGAAATATAATCCACATGTTACGGATTATACATGTGGTTTAACAAATATATATTTAAGTGCAGCACACGTAGGCCTTCTTAAAACAGTCTAAAAAAGGCAAGGAGCGGAGCGAACGAGCTCGTCGTAGAAACAAGAATGTTAGCACTTGGCATTTTAGGGGAGGGGGGAGTCTGTTACTGATATTACTATGAAGAATTATTTAAGTTTCCCCAGCAAATGCTCGGTCCCCCAGGTACTGTTAAGTAAACTTACAAAATTTTGTCTTATATTTAAAATACATGGAAACTTTAAAGTCCAATGAGGCAAAGCACATTGAACTGAGGGCGGCAAAAATCACTCCATGACGTCTACAGAGAATTCCCTTTAATTTGACACCTCAATCATCAAAATAGGTTCAAAAATAAAAGAGATTTGCTGCTCACAATAAATTCCTTACGGAATGAATAAGATAGATAGTTGGTCCTTAGGATTATAATAGAGCAACAACTCAACCGATCATCATGAAACTTTGTACACATACCGCTCAACAGATTGTAATGAAACTTTCAGGCACTATTAGGCATTATTCAAGGATGGTTTGTGTGAAGTTTGGTGCAAATCTGTCCAAAGGGCTCTGACCCAGAGGGCATACAATGGTGCAGTATCAAGGTACTCACTAAGAAACGGTTTTGCAAATATAGTTTTTGAAGCTCTTTAGGGCTCTGCCCCACTGGACTTCAAAATTACTTTAGGGTCACTGGGGTTGAAATTTGATGGACGATTATTTTTGCTCACAGGTACTTACTGGGAAACAGGTGTGCTAATACAGTTCTTTAAGCTCTTTAGGGCTCTGCCCCAATGGACTCAAAATGACTTTAGGGCCACCAGGATTGAAATTTGATGGATGATTCTCTTTGCTCATATGTGCTCTCTAAGAAACTGTTTAGCAAATAGTTTTTGAAACTTTTTAGGGCTTCGCCCACTGGTTTTCAGAATTACTTTAGGACCTCCGGAGCTGAAATTTGATGGACGATTATTTTTGCTCACAGGTACTTACTGGGAAACAGGTGTGCAAATACAGTTTTTTAAGCTCTTTAGGGCTCTGCCCCAATGGACTCAAAATGACTTTAGGACCTCCGGAGCTGAAATTTGAAATGGACGATTCTCTTTGCACATATGTGCTCTCTAAGTTTTGCAAATATAGTTTTTTAAGCACTTTAGGGCTCCGCCCCACTGGACTTAAGAATTACTTTAGGACCTCCGGAGCAGAAATTTGACATGGATGATTCTCTTGCTCAAAAGTACTCACCAAGAAACGGTTTTGCAAATATAGTTTTTGAACCTCTTTAGGGCTCTGCCCCACTGGACTTCAAAATTACTTTAGGGTCACTGGGGTTGAAATTTAATGGACGATTCTTTTTACTTACAGGTACTTACTGGGAAACGGGTGTGCAAATACAGTTGTTTAAGCTCTTTAGGGCTCTGCCCCAATGGACTCAAAATGACTTTAGGGCCACCGGGATTGAAATTTGATGGACGATTCTCTTTGCTCATATTATGTGCTCTCTAAGAAACTGTTTAGCAAATATAGTTTTTGAAACTTTTTAGGGCTCCGCCCCACTGGACTTAAAAATTACTTTAGGACCTCCGGAGCTGAAATTTGACATGGACGATTCTCTTTGCTCATAGGTACTCACTAAGAAACTGCTTCGCAAATATAGTCTTTTAAGCACTTTAGGGCTCCACCCCACTGGACTTCAAAATTACTTTAGGACCTCCGGAGCTGAAATTTGACATGGACGATTCTCTTTGCTCATAGGTACTCACTAAGAAACGGTTTTGCAAATATAGTTTTTTAAGCACTTCAGGGCTCCGTTCCACTGGACATAAAAATTAATTTAGGGCCTCCAGGTCTAAAATTTGACATGGACGTGCCTCTTTGTTCAGGGTGGTCTTGCATTTGCAATTACAATCAATTAGGTACAAGGACAATCTTTGACTATTCCGGGGGTTTTATTTGGAAAATGCCTATTTTTCGCACGGCCAGTTAGTTATACGTGGTGTGCTTACGAGTTGATATACCTGAAAACTTTTACATTTATACACAAAATCAAAAGACAAAAACTATTGTTTATCCTTAGTCCTTACAATAAAATTAATATACTTACTTCCTATTCCATTGACTTTTTTTGTTATATAAAATAGCTTTATTTCTGTAAACAACTTAATTTGAGCGCAGCAACGCGCGCCGGGTAACTGCTAGTAAATAATAAAAGTTAGTTGTTGCTACGCAACAAATTCAATAGAAAATTACAATTTTAGGTATTCCAGCTATTTCTTATATATATAGGGTGAAACGGTACAGTGAGTGAGCGTAGCGAACGAGCTAAACCTGACGGCGAGTAACGCGAGCGAAGCCGCGGGAGGAAGGCAGTATAGTCATAG
Organism: Neoaliturus tenellus; assembly: GCA_030545055.2. NCBI lineage: Eukaryota > Metazoa > Arthropoda > Insecta > Hemiptera > Cicadellidae > Neoaliturus > Neoaliturus tenellus. The sequence continues at coordinate 27,798,869 of CM061534.1, read as the reverse complement.
AACTATAAACATGGAACGCTGACTGAGTGAAGCGAAAACGGTCCGGCGGCGCGCCGCTACCCCCACCCAAGGTCGGTATGCCCGGGCGCTTTGGTCCATACAATTCAATGGGCACGACGCGTTTTTTAGTACTTTCGGCTCAATTTAAACGTAATTGATTGGTTTAAACGACCAAAACAAAATTTCTTTGCATGAAGGGATGTATGGAGCAATAACTGATGCACATATATTTAATAAACATGATTTATTAATAAGTAAAACAAACAAAAGAAGGGACTGTACTCTGAATTTTTTAGCTCAGGATACGCAAGGAATCTGTAATTTTAATATAATTAACTGTTGCATATTTATTTGGAATTACATTTTAGGAACTTTGATTTGTACGTGCACCATTCGAGGATCTTTTAAACTTTTTTCTATATGTATAATAAATCTATACTATAATTTAATACGCTAAGGGTTTTTGTGTTGAGAACTCCTCCTACAATTTTCAACCGATTTTCAAGTTTTTGGTGTCGTTGGATAGGGCTTGGTCTGTAGTCGTTTCCGCCAAAAACTGATGAGAATCGGACTGAAAATAAAGGCGCTATTCACCATTGAAATCTCAAAATTTCGCATTTAAATAACATTGGAATTAAATAAAGCATTTTAAACGTCTGTTAATAATCAGCTGTACATAAATGTAGTTTTGATGATTAAAGATATTCACAATATTGGATTGGTCGGATATCGTTGATTTATAAAAGTAATATTTGTATTGTATTAAAATAAATTACTCGATATCGAGCAACAAGTATACTAGTATATGCCTAATTGTTTCATTTTTTTTAACTCAATTAAATGGTAATATTTTCTTTCCTAAAATAAAAATATTTGTGTAAATAGCTACATAGTTTGAGTTAATAATGCCTAAATATTAAAAACAGTAAGAAAATCAATAAAAAATCATTTCATAAACTACATATAGTCTAAGTCTACGTCAAATTTCGTGGATTAAAATAAGTTATAAACCTTTAATTTTATATGACAAAATTCATAGTGGTAAAAACAAATACAGTATTGTTACGCTGAAATGTACATATGATAAGTCGACCTTTATTTTAAGACGGAATGGATGTCAACTGTATAAGTTTTAATGGCGTAATTCGATATATGCCATTGTATAGTCTACTATATGGATATTTTCAACTAACTGTAATTATAGACATGTAAAAAGCTAAAACTATTGAAAATATAAGCCAAACTCAGAAACTCATTGTTATTGTGCCATATTACAGAGTACGTTTTATAAAAAATGCCCTTTAAGTGCAATACACTTACTAGTTATAAAATATTATGTTTGATCCTTTCCATAGAACGTAATTTTACAATTGAATACGACGTTACCTATATACTATAGACCGCATTACAGTATACACAATGGGTTCGATAAAATTTCTGTACATTAGGCTTACTTGTGTGCAGATAAGCTGGATGCCTTAGTAATTATATTTTTTCAATTATAAGCTACACAATATGTAGGCATTCCACTTTATATTACAACAAATAATATCACTTGACACATATCACAAGATATAGTACAGTATATACAACAATTGATAACAAACAAAATTCGTCACGCATTGCATTGAATCAGGTGTCTCCGGCCAGCGACTGTTGCAACGCTACGACGGAACGCGACGCTTCCGCCGATTCGTAGAAGCGCTCGCTAAAGATAAGATTACAAAAAAACGGCTTATCATACAGCAAATATTTTTAATGCAAGATAAAATTCAGAATCTTCTCTACAATTCATTCACTGGAAGTTTTTTCCTGCCCTTACAATAAAAAAAATCCTCGCTTACTACTTTTTCCACTACATGATCAATCCAAACTAAACAAACTTTAGGCTAAAACAATTATTATAATTTTAAATATTTTTTTGTTGGCCTGAAACCGATACCGATTTGTTAATCATTTAAAGCTGTAAAACCCTATATAAATTTAAACTACATTGCTTAGCGTTTTATAGGTTAAATATCGAGTTGAGTGAAACGCTGCATCGTCGTCGGTCACTCAGATTTTGCGGGAATTGCAGTTTTATACCGACCTCGGGAGGGGGAAGATGATACAGTCGGACCGTTTTTGGCTGCCTTTCATTACTCGAGTCAGCATTCCATGTTTATAGTTCTATGAGTATAGTCTATAAAAGCCAGTAAACGGCAGACCACACATATTTTAGGTACCTTTAGCTAATTATTTTTTCAGTTACTCTACTGTACCTACCTTACATGAAATAGGTATTATATTAAGTCCACTGGCGGTATTTTTGGCGTCACCCAAGGTTGAAATGGTTAATACTTTAATTTGACAACTGACACACATACTTTAGGAAAGGTGCCAGTTTGATGCATCAAAATATACGGTTAGGGACGTCCACTGCGGTTGTGACGTCATGGCAAACGTCATACCCGCGGTAGCCGTCTGCCGTTTCCATTTTCATATATAGTTATATTTATAGTTATATTATATACAGTATATTTTGACATATTATGAAAACGGCAGCTTTCATAAAAAATGTTCGAAAAAAGTATTTTTCCTTACCTTTAAAGCATCTGCCGTGGCGTCACAACCGCGGTAACCGTCTGCCATGTCCATTTTCAGTATTTTTTGGCATATCAAAACGACAGCTTTCCAATGACAAAAGTTTTTTCCCTTATCTTTAAAGCGTGCCGTGACGTCACAAGCGCAATAGGCGTTTGCCGTTTCCATTTTCCAGTAAGTATAACAGAATATTTTGATGTATCAAACCGGCACCTTTCCTAAAATGTGTGCCAATTGTTAAATTTTCAACCATTTCACCCTTGGGTGACGCAAAACCTACCACCATTGGACTTTTACGCTCGTATAACACCTATTTCATGTTAGGTAGGTACAGTAGAGTAACTGAAAAAAATTATAAGGTTTCCTAAAACATGTGTGGTCTGCCGTTCACTGGCTTTTAGACTATAAGACAGCTATGGTGAATTACAAAAGCCAATACGCGATTTTCCATAACGGAATTTATTGTTAGATCCAGGGCTATTAACTACACAGCTACGATTTTCTATTTTTAATGAATAATTTTTGATTTAAGAATGTAATAAACTGAAACTTGGAATAGAGCTTTGTGACGTAAAGGTCTTTTTGAAGAAAATTAATCAATTTTTTACAAATCATATTTTTAAATTGGTGGCTGTTTAAAATATTTAACCATAACTTGTATAAAAAACTACATAAAGTTACAAAACGTATGTTGTTAGGTATTATTATTATTGTTGTTTTAATTTAATTTCAAATCCAACGATAAGTAAGAAAATAGATTTAAAAAAGTAAGTGACATAGAGCGATTCATCCGATTCTAGTTACCGCCACATCGCTCTTTCGGGAGCCGTTTGGGAACACGGTCCATTGTTGAGCTGGCGCCGCGACTGCGCATTTATTGCGAGTAAACCCGCTCAAATGCAGTACCACTGGATTTAAAATCATTCTATCTCGCTTGTTTGTGGGTCGATGTTCTCAAATGCTATATCGTTGGATTTATAAATTTAATTTAAAATTAAGTTTTCTAAAAAAAAGAAAAAAACACAGGCCTAACATGACGTTTGCTACGCTATAGTTTTTATGCTATATGTAAGTGAAGGATTTTTAATTGCCGCCATTTTGAATATGTGAGTTGGAAAAAAAATATTTTTTTTTCAAATTCAAATATTTAAAACGGCCGATTCTCCTTCTTCCTTTTCTTCGGTGATCGCTTATATTTAAGCCATGATTCGTTTTATAAGCGTGTTTCTTTTTACAGAGGTCTGAACATTCGTCATGTCGCTCTTTAGCATTGCTCACGGTTCTAAACACTTGTATTTAAAATGTTTTTAGGCATTTTCTTACTTTTATTGTACATTAAAGTCTTATACATTAATCCTGATCTCACGCCACCGTGATTATATCTTAACAATGACTATAAAATACGTCATTGCTCTATTCATGCTGGTTAATAGCGCGAACCGACGATTACTAGGCATAATGGCAAAACAATAAGTCCAAATGGAGGGCAGGCAGAGTAGACGGTGGGCGGTGGAAGATGCAGGTGCCCACAGGGGTGTGGGTACAGGGCAGATGCAGGTGCAGGGCCCCCCACAGCGACGCATGCGCCGCTCACCCTCGACCGATACGTCTCCATGGCAACCAACTCAAGGTCGAGAGAGGGTGCGCTCTACCGGGGCCAACGTTAGCTAACGGGCCATAGTCCTGGATCTGACAATACATTCCGTAGGAAAATCGCGTATAGTCAATTTGACTTTTTTAGTTGAATATATGTGTTTTAGGATGTGTTTTGTACTTAGGTGTCATTTCGGCATCTGGTAGGTTTACCCGCTATGACGTCATCAAGATGGCGGAAAGTGATATTTTTTAATTGCGTATATTTCAGATGTTATTTATCGGATTTGGATAAATCTTTTTTTGTTTTAAAGCTTATCAAAAGATCTATCTTTTTTTATCTTTATTTACCATTTTCTTATGCACTTATTAGTTTTTCCATAATATTTAAAAAATTGAATTTTAAAAATAAAATTTTGTAAATTTTTGCTTATAACTTGTTTACTAGTAAGAAATTGGCAATTTTACCTCTTATCAAAGTTGTTTGCCTTTTAATACCCTTTCTAATGATACCACACATGGGGGGATAAATCCTAGGAATAATGCAGAAAAACGCCTGAAACACCGATGCGATCGCTACAATTGGTACGTGCCTGAACAATGGTACATGTATCATTTTATTGTTGCATATCTACCAATAATGTATTTCATCTGTTCAACTAGTTTATAAATACTCTCTAATAACAAAAAGTTATTTTTTGTTTATCTAATGTTGTTGCACTTCATATTCACAGGGTGTACAACAACTATAACGAAACTATGTGTTAAAATTTTAATGAAAAAAAATTCATTACATTACCTGAAATAATTTTTATATTAATTGCATCAGTTTAACTTATATAAATACACTTATTTGATATAAACACATATAAAACATTTTTAAGCATGTTATGAGTTATTTTACTGTGAAAGCAATGCCAATACAGATGTACTTTATTATTCGTACGTCATCGTTTAAATATGTTATATTTTTGTTACATTATAAGAAATAATTTTAAATTAAAAATTTATACCACTGTTTTAGAATTAACAGTGAACAATTTCAGGGGAACGCGGCGGAACGGCGTTCCCGTACCTTTAAAAAAATATACAAAAAATTAAAAAAATAAAAAAATAAAAAATTTAAAATAATAAAAACTAAGAATTATTTTTGAAAATAAGGGAAAGCCTTAAAGTCAAGTATAGACCTTAAAGTCAAGTATAGTTTGTTAAATTAACATTAATAATATTTTTAGTTTCATCTCAGTCCTTTAATTTAGTTTTCTTTCAAATAATATGGGATGTTCAATAAAAAGTTTTTAATACAATATGATGTTCTTCTTAGCGCGGATATTATTAAACTTGCAGAAAAATTAGACCTTATATAGATTTTACATTGTTAAGTTAAACAGAATGAAACATGAATGCTCCCGAAAGGCTTAATGATTTTTATTAAATCTTTAAAACTGTATTTTAAGTGTCATAAAAAAGCTGCAAAAATATTCTCAGGTACGTTAAAAACGCTGCAACTTAGGAGTAATTTTAAAAAATCTTCCGGGTAAGGGCCCGTGGTGAGCCAGTTCCTTTACAGTTCCCTTACCTCTTTTTTTTAGAAATCGAGCACTGGTTATCAAGTACGGTATTTTTTGTTCGTTGAAATGCAAATAACAAACTGTGACTCTTACCACATAGGCCTACTGCTACTATTATCATTCTTTTGGAAATCGGTAGCTGGCTACGATAGCCATACGATATATATATACTGTATATTTCATTCTTTGTGAATGTTACTGCTATCAGGGGGAACCCAGGGGGAAATAAAGGGGATATATCCTCCCCCCCCAGAAATGTTGGAAATAAAAAAATAAGCTAAAAAAATAAAAATATTCTATGACAAGTGTTTAAAATATTCTTTTTATACACCAGATTTCTATAAACAGATATGAAGGCCAACTTATTATAAAGAATAATAGTTAATTGCACAATGCAAAAAGATAAAACAGTAATATTAAACCAAAAATAGGTCATATTAGTTATAAAAATGAAATACATTATTTAGTGTGTACAGTATTAATTATATATTACCTTCACAACATGAATAACTCGAGTACTGCATTCTGTGTCCTATAGATAAACGGTTAAATACCTCATGATGGGTAATGTATTGCTATGTTTTTAAACTTTACCCTATAACTTTTTACCGTACTTCGCCTGAATGTTATTTATTTGCCATCGTAATATAAATGCAATACATTTATTCCAAGTTTAAATAATAGTCTGATCCCTTTATTTAATTTTTGAAACCCATTAGTTTCACTTTAAATTCTGACGGAGTAGAGGTATTCATAAAGTTAAATTTTAACTTCTGAAATTCACTAAAACTAACCAGTTAGCTTCAAAAGCTCGAAACATTTTCAGGGGGAGGCCCCCCGGACCCGCCTTGTTCTTGGAGGGGGGGGTATTCCATACCCCCCACACCCCCCGTGTTACCCCTCTGCAGAAAATACCCCCCCCCCAAAAAAAAATTGAATGCTGGATTCGTCCCTGACTGCTATATATGTATACTGTTCAATATATTACTGTTTAACTAATGCTGAACTTATGTTTGACATTTCTTAGATTCTAATTATAATAATTTTTGCACAAAGAATCATCAACACTTCAACATTTGCACAATGTGCAACATGGGACTTTATTCTTTTTGCACACACATGTCGACTTTGCACATTTCATGCACCTTTCATGAACCATCCCTGTCTTTGGTACTAAAGTGTTGTTGTCCACTTGAAATCCAAATTCTAGTGGATCGAATAAATGAAATTCTACATCAATGCAATCTTTCTGTAAGTACGTATGGTAATATGCCCATATATCTGGACCTGATTATACAAGTAAGTTTGGCACGAAAAAGCCCCTATACTATGCTTAAGCTCGGTAAGATTATTACTTTCTTTCTCACACAAAGCTCGTTCGCTCCGCTCACTCGCCCTCTTCCATTTTAAAGACGAGCTTGTTCGCTTCGCTCACTCGCCAAGCCGACGGCCGGGTGTTGCACGTTGGTATAATTTTCTAACTAACTTACATGTTAAAAATGTAACACATTGATTTATATCAATGTATACAGAACTGAATAAGTAGGGACATCCCATGTAAAAAAAAATTAGTTTTGCCCCCGAAAACCAGAGTAAAATATAGCGCTGATGCTAGGATTACTTCTCCTTATTGTCACAGGAAGCGCTCTTTCTACCTCTTAAATGTCAAAATGAGCATATTTGTTTACAAACAATCAAAACAATAACAAACGTCTGCAAAATTATTCTAGCCATCTGTTCCCATTCAACCAATCAGCATGATCCTTCAATAAAAATTACGTCTTGGTGGTGCTATCTGTGTTTCGGGGGCGGCGCTCTCACATCCCCATAAGGATGTCCCTACTTATTCAGTTCTGTATACATTGTTTATATCTGCAGTTATCAGCTGATTTTTGTTCAATTAATAAAATCTCCAGTCCATAAGGATAACATGGAAACTTTAAAGAGCTCTGGCACGAAAACCGGATTTTTCCCAGCTATGGGACCAGCTCCAATCTATTTCTGGTGGCCAAAACCCCCATATTCAATAAAAAAATCAAAAATCCTTGGAGCGAAAAAAAACTTTGCCCGGACAAATGGAGCTTGTTTTAGAGTATAAGATACTTTCTGTGTGTTTATTCTAAAACAACATTAGTTAGTATTTAAGTTTAAGTCATACTAAACAATACAAATTATTCAACATAGAGCTTTTGTTTCAAATACACAATAAAACAAGTAATGTTAATTCTAAAACAGTGGTATAAATTTTTTATTTAAAATTATTTCTGATAATGTAAATAAAAATATAACATATTTAAATGATGACGTACGAATAATAAAGTACATCTGTATTGGCATTGCTTTCACAGTAAAATACCTAATAACATGCTTAAAAATGTTTTATATGTGTTTATATCAAATAAGTGTATTTATATAAGTTAAACTGATGTAAATAATATAAAAATCATTTCAGGTAATGTAATGAATTTTTTTCATTAAAATTTTAACACAAAGTTTCGTTATAGTTGTTGTACACCCTGTGAATATGAAGTGCAACAACATTAGATAAACAAAAAATAACTTTTTGTTATTAGAGAGTATTTATAAACTAGTTGAACAGATGAAATACATTATTGGTAGATATGAACAATAAAATGATACATGTACCATTGTCCAGGCACGTACCAATTGTAGCGATCGCATCGGTGTTTCAGGCGTTTTTCTGCATTATTCCTAGGATTTATCCCCCCATGTGTGGTATCATTAGAAAGGGTATTAAAAGGCAAACAACTTTGATAAGAGGTAAAATGCCAATTTCTCACTAGTAAACAAGTTATAAGCAAAAATTTACAAAATTTTATTTTTAAAATTCAATTTTTTAAATATTATGGAAAAACTAATAAGTGCATAAGAAAATGGTAAATACAAAAAAGATAGATCTTTTGATAAGCTTTAAAACAAAAAAAGATTTATCCAAATCCGATAAATAACATCTGAAATATACGCAATTAAAAAATATCACTTTCCGCCATCTTGATGACGTCATAGCGGGTAAACCTACCAGATGCCGAAATGACACCTAAGTACAAAACACTTCCTAAGACACATATATTCAACTAAAAAAGTCAAATTGACTATACGCGATTTTCTTACGGAATGTATTGTCAGATCCTGGACTACCAGGCGGGGGCTGACCGGCCGAGCGGTATTCCATTGCAAAGCATTGCGCGCGCCCGACATAGTTCACTATAATCTGCTCTAACTGGCGCAAATGTTATTGGATATCTACAAATCATACATCATTTTAACGCGAATTAATAAAGGAATCGAATGATGTAAATTTAATAATATTTTGTTGTGACAACAAAAATATTTGTAAAGTGAAACTTACATTTAATTTATTAGGCCTACTGTGATAACAACTTCTTGACTTTACGTTTGTCATTTTTATATTACTCAGCTTATCTCTAATTTTCTTCGAATAATTGTTCAACAGGATATTTCTAAAAATGGCAACACATTTCTTCACTATTACCAAATGAGGAATGTCACATGCACTACATTTAGACGAACATAACATTGAACAGTCCTGTAGTATTTCCAAAGAAAGTGAACTAAGAACCTTTTTCTGTGACTTCACTTTAAGAAAACGGTCTTCATGTAGGTCAATAATACACTTAAAAACCTTGAATATTTCAATGAAAATTTGAACAATTTCAGGCTTTGGGTTTTTTAGTCCACCTCGGCTAATGATGGACAAATATGTTCCAGCTTCTTCTATTGCAGTTTCTTCAATTGACAATTCCTTTTCGTACATTAAAAAGTCTTTGCAAATGGGACATTTGTAACCAGCAATAATTTCTTTTCACTGCATATCCTAGAAAATAAAAATTACTAAGAGGATTTTTAAGCTAAACAATGTGTGTGTGTGTGTGTGTGTGTGTGTGTGTGTGTGTGTGTGTGTGTGTGTGTGTGTGTGTGTGTGTGTGTGTGTGTGTGTGTGTGTGTGTGTGTGTGTGTGTGTGTGTTTGCAAATAGTCGCTTAGTTTTTTTTTTTATTTGGCTGAAATCAGGGCTGATAATTAGAGAACTATTTTGTAAGTTTATTGAATATATTTTCGTATTATTTGATGCTCTTAAAAACTTTTATTTGTTTATGAAGTCTTGATGGCCGCTTTAATAGTAGCCATATAAAGCCCATGTTAATTATATATATTTTTTGGAATTAATACAATGTTAGTTAATACATTCACACGGCATATTGGCGTTATTTCATAAAACAAAGTCCACACTAAAATTATTACAACTTGAAACTTTAAAAAATATAACCTATGAAACTGTTGTTAGTTATGGGCCTAAAGAACATTTAGTTTGTTTAAAAAAATTTCAATGAAAGCTTATGAAAATATAAGTGTACGATTTTTTATACGGCTTGGATCAAAATGGAGTTTCTTATAAAAATTTAATCAAATATGAGAAAAAAAACTAAATTAAAAGCTATGAAAAAACATACCTGCTATGTATATTAATGCCATGTTTTCATTTTCAGACGTATCGTATTTGTTAACATCCTCTTCTACATTGATGTCCAACAATCTTGACTCGTCTTCACATTCATCGATGAATAGATCATTCTCTCCGGTATTTTGCAGACATAATTGTTTTATGGAAAATTCTCCTGCTTGTGATGACTTTAATTTGAGTAAAGACACGGCTTTGAGTTTTTTCTCTGACTCCAGAAGTTCTGTTATGGTAATGTGGTAGTTTCCTCAACTCATTTGGCGATATTGGCCGAATCTTTCTTCGATTTCATCATTTTGAAATTTACCGAAAAGCACGTATTGCAGAATGCTTTCTTTGCAGAAGATGTTTGCACATTACTATTAATGTCTGTGTTGTGTGCTTCAAAGAAAATTGAGTTTCTTTGCTAAGTTTTCCACAAAAACTTCCTTGTTTTTTCTTTCCACTTGCCGTGTCGAAAGAAGACCACTCATTTAACCATTGCACAAAATTGTCTAAAAATCTTATAGGTGCATCATCTTCGCTCTTAATTGGCTGTCTGAAAATATCTCTTGACTTTATTCCAGTAGTTGTACTTTTTGTGTTTACAATATTCCACCAATTCAATATTACTTTCATAAACTGGCAGGTACCCGTTGCCTCTTCTTTAAATATCACATTAAGAGCTGATACATTTTTTTCATCAAACAACTTTGTACACAAAGCAACATTTTGACGCTCTATATTGCTCGGATATAATACTTTTTTGGGATAATGCAGGAGCCAATCTAACCACATTATTCTGTTCGAGTTTGTAAACATTCTTTTCAAATCACTAACTCTATCAAACATACAATTTTGGGGATAAATCATTGCCGTTGGGTCTTGTTCTGTGGAGTTTATTTGATTTAATAAAACCTCAGGTTCAGGAAACTGAAAGCTTTGTTGCGAATCACGTTGGTTCAACCAGTTGTTTCGTATAGACTTAAATAAGTGGACCGTGTCAAACAAAAGAAAGATTTTATCGTCATTGCAAGGATTGTTTATTGATGCCTTGATTGTGCCCCCACATAACATTTCATACATTTTCCTATTTACTCTGTTGTTGTCACAAATGATACTGACAATGTGAAACCCAATCGAGGAGAGTAGCTCAATTATCTTTTGTACTAGCAGGTAAAGGCTTTCACCACTGACATGAGTTTGAGGGAAAAGTCCAACGACATCTTTATATTTGGACATAATGGAGGAAATCATGAATGTTTGCACGGTTTCCGTCGCTTCTGGGCCACCCTCATTAACCACCATTCCTTCTAATTTACCAGCTTTGTAGGTCACATCAGGTTTAATATAAACTTCGTCAAGCAAAAGGTTAACGAATATTTCATTATCGTTCAAACATGATTTCTTTTGCCTCAGATAGGCATGATGTTTTTCGCTTATACCAGAACTATCACAACCTAATTTAATTTTAAACGTATCTAAATATCGTTTATTGGGAAGTGTCAAAACGTTAGAGTTTCGAAGAGCATTGTAGCCTGAGGAGTTCGTAAAATTTCATGTGCAGGCCCAAACTAACATTCTATTGCTGTAACGCGGTGAATAAGTCAAAAGTAGGCCTATTTGTTCTTCAAGGAATTGTAGTTTTGATTTAATTGAATTATTATTTAATTCAATACTCTGGCAGGCTTTCAAAGTTTCTTTAGCGGTTTTCAAATAAGATCTGAAGTGTACGTCATCGTTTTGTGTTTGTTGTGGTTCGGTGCTAAATTCATTTGAAATTTTTAGAATATCATTTAATAACGACCAGGTTTTGCATGAAAAGTCTTTTCTTTTTAGTTTGCTGAATATGTTATTTGTAATATCGACTGTTTTTGAGTATACTCTGCATTGTAAAGTGTTGCTAACACAAACGGACAAATCTATTCGAGGTGCTCCTTTTAAAGGAATAGCAATTTTGGAAAATGTTAACGGTTGTTTATTTTTAACGATTATGTAATCAAATTTGCATTGCAGAGTCTTTTAAAATTAGTAATCAGTTCATCAAAATTGTGTATACAATCTCTTTCGAGTTCTTCACATTCCTTCTGTTTTTTTATTATTTCAATTTCTTTCTGCCGTTCTTCAGGCCTTTTTTCTTTTTTGGGGCAAAATCTGAGACATATAACTAGGTTGTTTTTAAAAATAGTTGGGAAAGCTCCATCTTTCAATTTAGGTATATCCCGTTTGCAAATCAAAACTATACCGTTGTGTCTTTTAATGACGTCTTCTTTGATTACATCTGTCTCAACAAAGTGCTCCTCACAACTTACTGAATATTTCGTTAGTTTAAAATATTCCCTATGAATACATCTTACCCATTTTTCTCTTAAAGACACGTCAGATGGAAACCTAAAAACAGATTTATACGCTGTTCCATCATAGTTCGATTACGCAACACTTCCGCGGCATTTATTACACTGAATTTTCAATCATTATTATCCATTACCTCCACAACACCGATAATTACAAATAAACATCTATCTATCTATCTATTTATTCTATATATATAATACGTGATGCCCCTTTTTTGTTAACACTACTCCTCCCTTATTTCTGGACCAATTTAAAGTTTGAGGTGTCAAAAGAATGGTCTCAGTTCGTAGTTTTGCAATAAGGTTTTAGATTTTTTATATTTTAATTCTGAAGCTCACGGGAAGCCCTCAAAATTCATTTTTTGTCCATAAGATTAACATGGGGAACCATTTTTATTGAATTGCTAAATTAAACAGCTGTTGATAATTAAACAAACAAACACACATGTAAGATGTTAAAAGCTGAATAGAAGCAAATTGAACTGGTACTGAAATATCAACACAATTTCATACTTTAATACGAGGAGTGTCTAATCTGAGGTTTTAACCTTTTCTCAAAATGTAGCAGGTAGATTTCGCTTGAAACTTTTATTCACGCGTATTTGGGCACAAAAATAAGTTTTGTAACTTAACCCGAAAAAATTCATTTTTGTTTACGAAACAAGTATGGGAATTGAAATTTTTGACATGGGTCTTATTGGTTGTCCGACTGGTATTAAAATAATAATGAAAGGTAACAAATATTAAACTGCTGTAAACTATAAGGAAAAGGGATAGTTGGTTATAAGTGTAAGTGTATTGTGTTATAAGTGTTGGTTATAGTATAAACATGTTTTATGCAGAACACGTTTAGGCCTATACACATATTTAAAAACCTGTGTGAAGACAACATTTAAAAGTTTTTAACCTCCAGTATATAGAAAACAAGCTTTTTACAAAAATAGTTTTTATAAAGAGAAATTTTAACCAAAATAAATCTGCCACTAAGAACAAAATGGACCCCACCAACAAAGATGTAGATTCTCAAAAATTTTCCGATTTCTTTATTTAAATTTTGTAATGTCATGGAAAGTTAAGTTAAAGAGGATTTAGGCATAAATAGTAATGTGGACTCATTTACTATGTCATTGACTACCTCATACAGTAGTAACAAAAACAGCCACAGTGAGTGCTGTGTAACTCATACAGGACCGGGGAGTAATGAAATGTTGATTTTTATTCTGTTGTCATTTACGTTTCATGTTTGATGAACTATGTGGATCCAACATCTGTGAATTTATTCTAAATTTTATAGGAGGGTTTAGATAAAGGCCCTAAAACATATCGGCAAAAGAACAACTACGTAATCTAAGCTAATTTAGACCTAAAAGAACAAGCACCACATCTCAACACTATCACATTGGGAATGTTGGAGAATTGGTAATGAAGATCGATCGATGAAACACCTACAATGTTTTATCTGATTTTCACTATAGTGAAAATTTCTTTCAAAGTATTACCATGGAGCAAAGCTTGATCGCCAGGTACCCTAATAAATGCAGCGCATTGCGCTGCACAGGCCCCCTAGTAATGTTAAATCATGTAAACACATCGACCAGTAATACACACACTACTGTCACTGAACGGAAACGTGGCGACTGGCGAGTACAGTGTACAGAGATCAGGTGGCTCGCAAAGTTCAGGTCGCAACTCGTCGCCTCCGATCGTGACGTCACAGCGGCGGCGCGAGGAAGCCTCCGTAGCCGTAGCCGTTGGCCCCGGCTCTACCCATCTGCCGTGCACGGATGCAAGAGTTTTGAATCTCCGAGTTTGTCGCCCCAGTTGTAAACCGATTTAAAATATTTTGGTGTCATTCTTTTCGTAATATAATTTTGTACTACGCTATCTTCTTAAAATTTCGATATTATTTAAATTACCAAGCAGGGTGCTTGCTAATAATGTTGAAATAAGCGTTTTTGTATCAAGTTTTAACGTATTAAAACAATTAAAAAAATAATAATAAGACGATACACGAGTACAATATAATCTTAAGAACAAGAATCTGCAATAAGATTTTTAAAAAGTTTATAGATAACGATGCAAGAAGGGAGATGCGAAAGGTCTGCAATTTCAAAAACATCGTTATTAGACCACCGATCGATTTCGCACTGAAACCAAAAAAAGCATTAAAGTAACAAATTTAAAATCACCCATCATATATTTTCCAAAATGTGAGTTTCCGCGTATAGCGGCAGTTAACAGTCTCGCCCGACGATTTTGACGCCGAGGTAGAGCGCACCCTTACGCTGAATATTTCGACCAAATTAATTATATCGTTTAAAAGTGTAGTTTTAATAAATCCTTAAGTGTAGTTTTATAATCAGTTTGTTAGCTTGTTTTGTTTTAGGCCTACTGAAGAATCTTAAGTACTTTCTTTTGGGGCCGTTATAAATACATTTTTACACCCGCCCCCCCTCAGCTAGCAAAAAGCTTATTTTTTAACAACCCCCCCCCCCAAAATTTTGATGGCGCAACTTGCGCCATAACCCCCCCCCTGTGGGCACCCCTGTTCAGGCTGTTAAACTGCCCATGATTAGCACAAATCCTGAGGGGCTGACTCACGCCTCACGCAACTGATCCCGAATTTCCTGAATTCCGTACCTGAATTTCTCCAGAAACTTTTTGGTAATTTCATTGATTGTAGGATTAAGAGAATTAAAATCAAAGATGTTTGTCCTACATACTACAAAAAAAGTAGCAGGTCAAAATCTTTACAGCAAAATGAGAAATATATAAGAAAGATATATTTTCTGAAAATTCTTCTAAAAGAGCTTCCTGAAAAATTCTCCATGTAACTTATAAGTTAGTGATTTAAAAGAGTCTGCTTTGTATTCACGAAAGCAAGTGTTTTGATTAAGAGGGACGAATATTGACAGTGAAGATGATCTACTTTGAGGCAATGTGTTAAAATTTGGGGGAAAAATTACAAAATTTGACAAGAGCGAAAATATTCACTAAATTTTAGGACAAACAAGGCAATGAAATTGGTAGGCTTATGATGAAAGTATTTAAATTTTACTGACCCAAAAAATTGGAGTTGAGTGTCCGTCATATGCTTTTTCTCATTGCCTCTTTCCTATGTTCTACATCAACAGGTCGTCGTAGCTCAAGGACTTTAATTTATTTCAAAAATTCATTTTTAATAGATCGATATAGGTTTAACAACAGACAAAACGAAGCATTTACAAATGGGTGGCTCAACAGTGCAGGATTGTATAGGATTTGAAGTTGAATGGCCTTATCAAACGGTATTGTCAAAATAAAATACAAATGAAAATAAAATGTTATGGAAACTTTCGTAATGAAGAACCTTTTATCCGCTTTGGTTCATGCCATTTTAGTTTTGTGACTAGGGGCTTTTGCCCCTATCAGCCACTAGTTAACATTACTAGAATTCAATGAGAGTTCGCAGTTGAAAATGTAATAACGACTTTAAACCTTATATGATGTTAATTAAGCATGAATGGCTAATAAAACTTTACAATACTTAAACAAAATCTTCTAACCAAACTTGAAACATAAATGGAGCGCTAGAGAATAACCAATGTGTATTAGCACTGTGAGTTTTTCTAGAACGATCGTGAATGAAACCTGTAATTTATTTTTTATTGTTACAGCTACACCCCCCCCCCCCCTGATGGTGGTGGTATTTAAAAATGAAATTACGCAAAGATACCGGATGAGGAGAACAAGTGAAAAAGGGACCCGCCGGTCGCGAGAGTCGTGCAACTCAGGACGAGTACGCCACCGACGCCACCTCTCCCATGCCTCCTGGTAGAGGCAACGGCACATGACCTGGATGTCCGGTCTCCATCCCCGCAGCCCGGGCCATCACGATGGTCGAGACAGCGGCGAGGCCCCTTCTCCCGCATCCCATATCACCGCCGCCAGCCATTGCAATCAGAAGCGACGAAGAGGATAATATTAGGATTGGATGAATTTTTGTAAACACAATCCTCATTCTCATTCGGACATCATTCTTTGGATGATGAGGAAATATTTTATTTATTTGTAATTGACCAACGGTTTCCATTTGACACTTTAAAAAAGTTCATGAATGAAGCACACAATTAATAAAAAAATAAATGAAACATAGAAAAATACATTTGTATTTATATTTTACCCGGCAAACATCTAAGTATAGACTTAAGAGGGCGTTGGAGTGCCGCCATGTTGGATTTATTTCCCATAAGAGCAATGCTAAACTTGTCCCCGGCATTTGTCATATAATTACTTTATTTTTTGTCCGATTGGTTCAGAATGAATAGCGTTTGAATCACAATTAAATTCCCCGTTCCTTTTGCGAGATCGATTCTTTGTAAATAATTTATAAAATTCTGTAGATAATGTTTTAAAATTAGTAAAAAACTTGCTTTGTTATTTCAAGTTAGTAAAAAACACTAATTTTATAAAAAATTCCTCTTGCAAACAAAATCCGCCTTGATGAACCCTTTATTTAGAGCTATAAACCAAGATTTTCTGATTATAAATAAAAGAGTTATATGACATCCCATTTAGCATTGCACTTATGGGGAAAGGCGGAATTTGGATTGACTCCAACGCCCTCTTAAGTGAATAGACTTCTCATCCAACGTCTAATACCGAAATTAGAAACGTTCGTGAACGCTGCGCCATTGTAATCGATGTTGTAATTATTCAGCTAGATTTATAGTGCTGAAAAATAAATTCTCACAACATAAGCCTTGGTTACAAAATGTTTCATCCTCGATTGAGTACAGTGGTATCTATGTGTTTTGTACTTCTATGGACAACGCGGAAAATCACGCTACCGTAAAAACGGTTTCAAACACTATGCTAAGAGAAGTCTACTCATGTTAGTTTATATGTAATGGTGTAAGTGTATTTGCAAGAAATGTCCAAAGCAAATGTGGACGCTACAAATATGTAATATATTATACCTTAAGACCCTAAGGAATCGCAAGGGACCGTCACCTAATGCGTGTAGACACCTTGAGTTACTGAAGTAAACTGTGTAGCCCAGTCAGTTGTCCTGTGGACTTATAAGCACGAGTGTAGGACAAGGACTATAATGAAAGGTATCATGTCAACCTACATTACAAAGCGTACTATGGTGTTAAGTTGAGGCTAGTAAGTTATGGTAAAAAAAGTATGTCGGTAAAAGTATGTCAAGAATTTTTGACATACTTTTTGAAAAAAATGAGGTCATGAATTTTTAAAATTTTTTACAATATATTTTGTCATTATTTTACAAGGTAATGAAAATAATGAATAAAAAATATGTCGGTAAAAGGATATCTAGGGAGTGTAAAGTAGGTAATCTACCCTGGAACCATCTGGAACCGACGATCTACCAGACGTCCTCGCTTAAGACACCGTCAAGCTTCTCGCCGAACAAGAAGAATTCGAAGGAAAAGGCAGTGGATGGAGGCTGGATCATCCGTCAACACTGATTTTACGTGTAAGTAGATTTAGTTAAAAAAAATCGACTCGGAAATCCTACACTGTCCTCCCTAAGCGTATAACACTAAGGAAAGCTACGATCAACGTTCAAAATACTGACTCGAAATGTTTTATGCACTCTGTCCTGGTAAAACACCTACCGAACGTTGACCTGGACTTGAACTCGGTTTTGAGTGAAAACTATTTTGGTGAATACTGGAACTTGTACGATTTCAGTGGACTTGTGTTTCCCGTCACAGTGTCGGCCATATCGAAATTCGAATCGAACAACCATGGTACGTCCGTTCGTGTTTGAAACATCACCGGGATGCGACATAACGCCAATGAGGGTTGTCTACGAGAAGGAAGACCATATACACCTATTGTTACACCGTGAATCCGGTGAAAAGGCCCACTACGTGTACATAACTGACTTTGCCAAGTTGATTCGACCGCAAGTTGCTGCCGGGCACAATTAAATAGTAAAACAGTATGCAAAAGATGCTCAACCCACCGCGAGGTGAGGCGATGCGATCCCAAGGCGTGGCTCGAAGAGCCCGTAAGATAAAAATATTTTTATTGGAAAGCCCATATGCGATTCAGAGGTAAAAAACTTTAATTCATGATTTTAACTTTAACCGTTATCCAGCTATAGTGCACGGGTGGTCTGAATTACCCTGTATACAGGGTGTCCTTAAAGTCCTTCACCAAACTTCATAAAATGGTTATTTAGGTCAAAATAAGCAAAAAAAATGCTGATTAGACATTATTTCAACATGCGAGTGAATAACAAGTGTGATAGCAAATTTAACAGTAATACTAAAGATATGATAGACAAATAAAAAAGTGAATAAATACAGCTAAACAACTAGAAAATACAACATCAATATAAATATTCATCAACAATAACAACAATAAATATACATCAACAATAACAATAAATAAATGTGTGTAGCTAAATTGGAAAATATATACACTGGGAACTTTTTTATAGTTTATTCCAAGCTACATAAACCAGCAGTGATATAAGTTATGCCCCGTAAACTAAGAGCAAGGCCACTAAAAGAAATTAAACGTTGTATTTAGATTGTAAATTATAACTTTTATTTATATAAGTTAAGTCACACATTTCGGTTAAAACACTAGTTTAACCATTGACTTTACATACTTAGTATGGAAAGTCAATTGTTTAACATATTAGTTATTGCTATTTAAGAGTGTCTTGGTACTAAAAGAGTACCAAAATTGTAATTAAAATACATCACATATGACAAAAGTATAGTATTAGTTTGATATAAACTGAGAAATTATTGTAATCTTTGTGTAGTTTCACTATGAATCAGTCCGATTAAAAAAGGTGATGGTTTAAGAATGGAAATTATAAATATTGACTATCAAACTGAAATGTAGTATTAAATATAAGCTTAACACATTTTGGCTGATATACACTGTATGGACGACTCAATGACAACTTAACTGATGGGAACATGCTATTTTAAGGTATCCGACCCCATGGTATAAGTGCACCAATTTTTCTTACCTTGTTGACAGTCAATATTACATGTATTGATATCTAATTACAGATATATTACGTCCGAAAGACGGAACGTCACCGTACGATACTGTTGGTCAAAATACGATAATTTAGGATAGTCCGTACGATAGTTTGCTCCTGGTGAGCTGGCAACACTGCGTTCCCTTCCCTTTCCAGTTTTGAAAAAATATTTACTCGGCCGCATTGTGCGGAATCAGTAGGAAGTTAAACCTCACACCGTCAAGAACTAAGGCATTTACGTTTTTGTAAGTACAGACACCCTATATTTTATAATATTCTATCGTAGAAGGTTAATATTTGTACGTTCTTCTACAAACTAGTGGAGCTATTGAATTTTGCATAGCAATCATATGGGTGAGAATTAAAAATGCAATAACTTATACTGTTTTTGACCTTTTAATTCCAGATTGTGCTGTATTGTTCAAAACTCAAAGTTTATAATGATAAGGGTGATTATTGTCTTAACATGGACATAAGTGTGATGGTTATTAAGTTTATAGGCCTAAAGATAAACTATGCACCCTCAACCAAAATGTAAATTTTAATTAAAAGCCGCGTCCGCACTGGCCGAACATGTTCGCCGAACAATGTTCTTTCC
>CM061534.1:27694901-27778576 GCA_030545055.2 Neoaliturus tenellus | reverse complement strand
GTCTATGCTCACTTGGTGACACACTCGCAGCTCCGGTAGGTGGACGTTGATGTCGGGACAGAGCATGTCGGCACCGACCCGTCGATCATCGTGTGCTCTATTTCGTCCACTGCTCTGGTTGTCTATGCTCACCTGGTGACACACACGTAGCCCCGGTAGGTGGACGTCGATGTCGGGGCAGAGCATGTCGCCACTGAACCCGTCGATCATCGTGTGCTTTATTTCGTCCACTGCCTCTATATTTGTCTATGCTCACATTGTGACACACCCGTAGCCCCGGTAGTTGGACGTCAATGTCGCGGCAGAGCATGTCGGTAACGAACCCATCGATCATCGTGTGCTCTATTTCGTCCACTACCTCTATAGGTGTCTATGCTCACCTGGTGACACACCCGTAGCCGCGGTAGGTGGACGTCAATGTCGGGGCAGAGCATGTCGGCACCGAACCCATCGATCATCGTGTGCTCTATTTCGTCAACTACCTCTATAGTTGTCTATGCTCACCTGGTGACACACCCGTAGCCCCAGTAGGTGGACGTCGATGTCGGGACAGAGCATTTTGGCATCGAACCCGTCGATCATCGTGTGCTTTATTTCGTCCACTGCCTCTATAGTTGTCTATGCTCACCTGGTGATACACCTGCACCCCTGGTAGATATACGTCGATGTCGGAGCAGAGCATGTCGGCATCGAACCCGTCGTTCATCATGTGCTTAATTTCGTCCACTGCCTCTATGCTCACCTGGTGACACAACCGTAGCCCTGGTAGGTGGACGACGATGTTGGGACAGAGCATGTCGCCACCGAACCCGTCGATCATCGTGTGCTCTATTTTGTCCACTGCCTCTATAAGTGTCTATGCTCACCCGGTGACACACCCGTAGCCCGGGTTGGTGGACGTCGATGTCGGGGCAGAGCATGTCGGCACCAAACCCGTCGATCATCGTGTGCCCTATTTCGTCCACTACCTCTATAGTTGTCTATGCTCACCTGGTGACACACCCGTAGCCCCGGTAGGTGGACGTCAATGTCGGGGCAGAGCATGTCGGCATCGAACCCATCGAACATCGTGTGCTCTATTTCTTGCACTGCCTCTATAGTTGTCTATGCTCACCTGAAGACACACTCGCAGCTCCGGTAGGTGGACGTCGAAGTCGGGACAGAGCATGTCGGCACCGAACCCGTCGATCATCGTGTGCTCTATTTCGTCCACTACCTTCTATTAATGTCTATGCTCACCTAGTGACACACCCGCAGCCCCGGTAGGTGGAAGTCGATGTCGGTACAGGGCATGTCGGCACCGAACCCGTCGATCATCGTGTGCTCTATTTCGTCCACTGCTCTGGTTGTCTATGCTCACCTGGTGACACACCCGTAGCCCCGGTAGATATACGTCGATGTCGGGACAGAGCATGTCGGCACCGAACCCGTCGATTATCGTGTGCTCTATTTCGTCCACTACCTCTATTAATGTCTATGCTCACCTGGTGACACACCCGCAGCTCCGGTAGGTGGACGTCGATGTCGGGACAGAGCATGTCGGCACCGAACCCGTCGATCATCGTGTGCTCTATTTCGTCCACTACCTCTATTAATGTCTATGCTCACCTGGTGACACACTCCGCAGCTCCGGTAGGTGGACGTCGATGTCGGGACAGAGCATGTCGGCACCGAACCCGTCGATCATCGTGTGCTCTATTTCGTCCACTGCTCTGGTTGTCTATGCTCACCTGGTGACACACTGGCAGCCCCGGTAGGTGGAAGTCAATGTCGGGAAAGAGCATGTCGGCACCGAACCCGTCGATCATCGTGTGCTCTATTTCGTCCACTACTTCTATGGGTTCTATACTCACCTGGTGACACACGCGTAGTCATGGTAGGTGGACGTCGATGTCGGGGCAGAGCATGTCGGCACCGAACCCGTCGATCATCGTTTGCTCTATTTCGTCCACTACCTCTATAATTGTCTATGCTCACCTGGTGACACACTCGCAGCCCCGGTAGTTGGACGTCGATGTCGGGACAGAGCATGTCGGCACCGAACCCGTCGATCATCGTGTGCTCTATTTCGTTCACTGCTCTGATTGTCTATGCTCACCTGGTGACACACCCGTAGCCCTGGTAGGTGGACGACGATGTCGGGACAGAGCATGTCGCCACCGAACCCGTTGATCATCGTGTGCTCTTTTTCGTCCACTGCCTCAATAGTTGTCTATGCTCACCTGGTGACAAACCCGTAGCCCTGGTAGATGGACGTCGATGTCGGGGCAGAGCATGTCGGCACCGATCCTGTCGATCATCGTGTGCTCTATTTCGTCCACTGCTCTGGTTGTCTATGCTCACCTGGTTACACACACGTAGCCCAGGTAGGTGGACGTCAATGTCGGGGCAGAGCATGTCGCCACCGAACCCGTCGATCATCGTGTGCTTTATTTCTTCCACTGCCTCTATAGTTGTCTATGCTCACCTGGTGACACACCCGCAGCCCTGGTAGATATACGTCAATGTCGGGGCAGAGCATATCGGCACCGAACCTGTCGATCATCGTGTGCTCTATTTCGTCCACTGCCTCTATAGTTGTCTATGCTCACCTGGTGATACACCCGCAGCCCCGGTAGATATACGTCGATGTCGGGACAGAGCATGTCGGCACCGAACCTGTTGATCATCATGTGCTTTATTTCGTAAACTGCCTCTATAGTTGTCTATGCTCACCTGGTGACACACCCAGAGCCCTGTAGATATACGTCGATGGCGGGGCAGAGCATGTCGGCACCGAACCCGTCGATCATCGTGTGCTCTATTTCGTCCACTGCCTCTATAGTTGTCTATGCTCACCTGGTGACACACCTGCAGCCCCGGTAGATATACGTTGATGTCGGACAGAGCATGTCGGCACCGAACCCGTCGATCATCGTGTGCTTTATTTCGTCCACTGCCTCTATAGTAGTCTATGCTCACCTAGTGACAAACCCGCAGCCCTGGTAGATATACGTCGATGTCGGGGCATAGAATGTCGGTACCAAACCCATCGATCATCATGTACTCTATTTCGTTTACTGCCTCTATAGTTATCTATGCTCACCTGGTCATACACCTGCAGCCCTAGTAGATATACGTCAATGTCGGGGCAGAGCATGTCGGCATCGAACCCGTCGATCATCATGTGCTTCATTTCGTCCACTGCCTCTATAGTTGTCTATGCTAACCTGGTGATACACCGCAGCCCTGGTAGATATACGTCGATGTCGGGACAGAGCATGTCGGCACCGAACCCGTCGATCATCGTGTGCTCTATTTCGTACACTGCTTCTAAAGTATTCTATGCTCACCTGGTGACAAACCCGTAGCCCTGGTAGATGGACGTCAATGTCGAGGCAGAGCATGTCGCATCGAACCCGTCGATCATCATGTGCTTCATTTCGTCCACTGCCTCTATAGTTGTCTATGCTCACCTGGTGATACACCCGCAGCCCTGGTAGATATACGTCGATGTCGGGACAGAGCATGTCGGCACCGAACCCGTCGATCATCGTGTGCTCTATTTCGTACACTGCTTCTATAGTTGTCTATGCTCACCTGGTGACAAACCCGTAGCCCTGGTAGATGGACGTCGATGTCGGGACAGAGCATGTCGGCATTGAACCCGTCGATCATCTTGTGCTATATTTCGTCCACTGCTCTCGTTGTCTATGCTCACTTGGTGACACACGCGTAGAACCGGTAGGTGGACGTTGATGTCGGGACAGAGCATGTCGGCACCGACCCGTCGATCATCTTGTGCTATATTTCGTCCACTGCTCTCGTTGTCTATGCTCACCTGGTGACACACCCGTAGCCCTGGTAGGTGGACGACGATGTCGGGACAGAGCATGTCGCCACCGAACCCGTTGATCATCGTGTGCTCTTTTTCGTCCACTGCCTCTATAGTTGTCTATGCTCACCTGGTGACAAACCCTTAGCCCTGGTAGGTGGACGTTGATGTCGGGACAGAGCATGTCGGCACCGATCCTGTCGATCATCGTGTGCTCTATTTCGTCCACTGCTCTGGTTGTCTATGCTCACCTGGTTACACACACGTAGCCCAGGTAGGTGGACGTCAATTACGGGGCAGAGCATGTCGCCACCGAACCCGTCGATCATCGTGTGCTTTATTTCTTCCACTGCCTCTATAGTTGTCTATGCTCACCTGGTGACACACCCGCAGCCCTGGTAGATATACGTCAATGTCAGGGCAGAGCATGTCGGCACCGAACCTGTCGATCATCGTGTGCTCTATTTCGTCCACTGCCTCTATAGTTGTCTATGCTCACCTGGTGATACACCCGCAGCCCCGGTAGATATACGTCGATGTCGGGACAGAGCATGTCGGCACCGAACCCGTTGATCATCATGTGCTTTATTCGTAAACTGCCTCTATAGTTGTCTATGCTCACCTGGTGACACACCCACAGCCCTGGTAGATATACGTCGATGGCGGGGCAGAGCATGTCGGCACCGAACCCGTCGATCATCGTGTGCTCTATTTCGTCCACTGCCTCTATAGTTGTCTATGCTCACCTGGTGACACACCTGCAGCCCCGGTAGATATACGTTGATGT
Source organism: Neoaliturus tenellus (assembly GCA_030545055.2). Classification (NCBI taxonomy): domain Eukaryota; kingdom Metazoa; phylum Arthropoda; class Insecta; order Hemiptera; family Cicadellidae; genus Neoaliturus; species Neoaliturus tenellus. The sequence continues at coordinate 27,773,975 of CM061534.1, read as the reverse complement.
CGGGACAGAGCATGTCGGTACCGAACCCATCGATCATCATGTACTCTATTTCGTTTACTGCCTCTATAGTTATCTATGCTAACCTGGTCATACACCTGCAGCCCTGGTAGATATACGTCAATGTCGGGGCAGAGCATGTCGGCATCGAACCCGTCGATCATCATGTGCTTCATTTCGTCCACTGCCTCTATAGTTGTCAATGCTCACCTGGTGATACACCCGCAGCCTGGTAGATATACGTCGATGTCGGGACAGAGCATGTCGGCACCGAACCCGTCGATCATCGTGTGCTCTATTTCGTACACTGCTTCTATAGTTGTCTATGCTCACCTGGTGACAAACCCGTAGCCCCGGTAGATATACGTCGATGTCGGGACAGAGCATGTCGGCACCGAACCCGTCGATTATCGTGTGCTCTATTTCGTCCACTACCTCTATTAATGTCTATGCTCACCTGGTGACACACCCGCAGCTCCGGTAGGTGGACGTCGATGTCGGGACAGAGCATGTCGGCACCGAACCCGTCGATCATCGTGTGCTCTATTTCGTCCACTACCTCTATTAATGTCTATGCTCACCTGGTGACACACTCGCAGCTCCGGTAGGTGGACGTCGATGTCGGGACAGAGCATGTCGGCACCGAACCCGTCGATCATCGTGTGCTCTATTTCGTCCACTGCTCTGGTTGTCTATGCTCACCTGGTGACACACTGGCAGCCCCGGTAGGTGGAAGTCAATGTCGGGAAAGAGCATGTCGGCACCGAACCCGTCGATCATCGTGTGCTCTATTTCGTCCACTACTTCTATGGGTTCTATACTCACCTGGTGACACACGCGTAGTCATGGTAGGTGGACGTCGATGTCGGGGCAGAGCATGTCGGCACCGAACCCGTCGATCATCGTTTGCTCTATTTCGTCCACTACCTCTATAATTGTCTATGCTCACCTGGTGACACACTCGCAGCCCCGGTAGTTGGACGTCGATGTCGGGACAGAGCATGTCGGCACCGAACCCGTCGATCATCGTGTGCTCTATTTCGTTCACTGCTCTGATTGTCTATGCTCACCTGGTGACACACCCGTAGCCCTGGTAGGTGGACGACGATGTCGGGACAGAGCATGTCGCCACCGAACCCGTTGATCATCGTGTGCTCTTTTTCGTCCACTGCCTCTATAGTTGTCTATGCTCACCTGGTGACAAACCCGTAGCCCTGGTAGATGGACGTCGATGTCGGGGCAGAGCATGTCGGCACCGATCCTGTCGATCATCGTGTGCTCTATTTCGTCCACTGCTCTGGTTGTCTATGCTCACCTGGTTACACACACGTAGCCAGGTAGGTGGACGTCAATGTCGGGGCAGAGCATGTCGCCACCGAACCCGTCGATCATCGTGTGCTTTATTTCTTCCACTGCCTCTATAGTTGTCTATGCTCACCTGGTGACACACCCGCAGCCCTGGTAGATATACGTCAATGTCGGGGCAGAGCATATCGTCACCGAACCTGTCGATCATCGTGTGCTCTATTTCGTCCACTGCCTCTATAGTTGTCTATGCTCACCTGGTGATACACCCGCAGCCCCGGTAGATATACGTCGATGTCGGGACAGAGCATGTCGGCACCGAACCTGTTGATCATCATGTGCTTTATTTCGTAAACTGCCTCTATAGTTGTCTATGCTCACCTGGTGACACACCCAGAGCCCTGGTAGATATACGTCGATGGCGGGGCAGAGCATGTCGGCACCGAACCCGTCGATCATCGTGTGCTCTATTTCGTCCACTGCCTCTATAGTTGTCTATGCTCACCTGGTGACACACCTGCAGCCCCGGTAGATATACGTTGATGTCGGGACAGAGCATGTCGGCACCGAACCCGTCGATCATCGTGTGCTTTATTTCGTCCACTGCCTCTATAGTAGTCTATGCTCACCTAGTGACAAACCCGCAGCCCTGGTAGATATACGTCGATGTCGGGGCATAGAATGTCGGTACCAAACCCATCGATCATCATGTACTCTATTTCGTTTACTGCCTCTATAGTTATCTATGCTCACCTGGTCATACACCTGCAGCCCTGGTAGATATACGTCAATGTCGGGGCAGAGCATGTCGGCATCGAACCGTCGATCATCATGTGCTTCATTTCGTCCACTGCCTCTATAGTTGTCTATGCTAACCTGGTGATACACCCGCAGCCCTGGTAGATATACGTCGATGTCGGGACAGAGCATGTCGGCACCGAACCGTCGATCATCGTGTGCTCTATTTCGTACACTGCTTCTATAGTATTCTATGCTCACCTGGTGACAAACCCGTAGCCCTGGTAGATGGACGTCAATGTCGAGGCAGAGCATGTCGGCATCGAACCCGTCGATCATCATGTGCTTCATTTCGTCCACTGCCTCTATAGTTGTCTATGCTCACCTGGTGATACACTTGCAGCCCTGGTAGATATACGTCGATGTCGGGACAGAGCATGTCGGCACCGAACCCGTCGATCATCGTGTGCTCTATTTCGTACACTGCTTCTATAGTTGTCTATGCTCACCTGGTGACAAACCCGTAGCCCTGGTAGATGGACGTCGATGTCGGGACAGAGCATGTCGGCATTGAACCCGTCGATCATCTTGTGCTATATTTCGTCCACTGCTCTCGTTGTCTATGCTCACTTGGTGACACACGCGTAGAACCGGTAGGTGGACGTTGATGTCGGGACAGAGCATGTCGGCACCGACCCGTCGATCATCTTGTGCTATATTTCGTCCACTGCTCTCGTTGTCTATGCTCACCTGGTGACACACCCGTAGCCCTGGTAGGTGGACGACGATGTCGGGACAGAGCATGTCGCCACCGAACCCGTTGATCATCGTGTGCTCTTTTTCGTCCACTGCTCTATAGTTGTCTATGCTCACCTGGTGACAAACCCTTAGCCCTGGTAGGTGGACGTTGATGTCGGGACAGAGCATGTCGGCAACGATCCTGTCGATCATCGTGTGCTCTATTTCGTCCACTGCTCTGGTTGTCTATGCTCACCTGGTTACACACACGTAGCCCAGGTAGGTGGACGTCAATGTCGGGGCAGAGCATGTCGCCACCGAACCCGTCGATCATCGTGTGCTTTATTTCTTCCACTGCCTCTATAGTTGTCTATGCTCACCTGGTGACACACCCGCAGCCCTGGTAGATATACGTCAATGTCGGGGCAGAGCATGTCGGCACCGAACCTGTCGATCATCGTGTGCTCTATTTCGTCCACTGCCTCTATAGTTGTCTATGCTCACCTGGTGATACACCGCAGCCCGGTAGATATACGTCGATGTCGGGACAGAGCATGTCGGCACCGAACCCGTTGATCATCATGTCCTTTATTTCGTAAACTGCCTCTATAGTTGTCTATGCTCACCTGGTGACACACCCACAGCCCTGGTAGATATACGTCGATGGCGGGGCAGAGCATGTCGGCACCGAACCCGTCGATCATCGTGTGCTCTATTTTGTCCACTGCCTCTATAGTTGTCTATGCTCACCTGGTGACACACCTGCAGCCCCGGTAGATATACGTTGATGTCGGGACAGAGCATGTCGGTACCGAACCCATCGATCATCATGTACTCTATTTCGTTTACTGCCTCTATAGTTATCTATGCTAACCTGGTCATACACCTGCAGCCCTGGTAGATATACGTCAATGTCGGGGCAGAGCATGTCGGCATCGAACCCGTCGATCATCATGTGCTTCATTTCGTCCACTGCCTCTATAGTTGTCTATGCTCACCTGGTGATACACCCGCAGCCCTGGTAGATATACGTCGATGTCGGGACAGAGCATGTCGGCACCGAACCCGTCGATCATCGTGTGCTCTATTTCGTACACTGCTTCTATAGTTGTCTATGCTCACCTGGTGACAAACCCGTAGCCCTGGTAGATGGACGTCGATGTCGGGGCAGAGCATGTCGGCACCGAACCCGTCGATCATCTTGTGCTATATTTCGTCCACTGCTCTGGTTGTCTATGCTCACTTGGTGACACACGCGTAGAACCGGTAGGTGGACGTTGATGTCGGGACAGAGCATGTCGGCACCGACCCGTCGATCATCGTGTGCTCTATTTCGTCCACTGCTCTGGTTGTCTATGCTCACCTGGTGACACACACGTAGCCCCGGTAGGTGGACGTCGATGTCGGGGCAGAGCATGTCGCCACTGAACCCGTCGATCATCGTGTGCTTTATTTCGTCCACTGCCTCTATATTTGTCTATGCTCACATGGTGACACACCCGTAGCCCCGGTAGTTGGACGTCAATGTCGCGGCAGAGCATGTCGGTAACGAACCCATCGATCATCGTGTGCTCTATTTCGTCCACTACCTCTATAGGTGTCTATGCTCACCTGGTGACACACCCGTAGCCGCGGTAGGTGGACGTCAATGTCGGGGCAGAGCATGTCGGCACCGAACCCATCGATCATCGTGTGCTCTATTTCGTCCACTACCTCTATAGTTGTCTATGCTCACCTGGTGACACACCCGTAGCCCCAGTAGGTGGACGTCGATGTCGGGACAGAGCATTTTGGCATCGAACCTGTCGATCATCGTGTGCTTTATTTCGTCCACTGCCTCTATAGTTGTCTATGCTCACCTGGTGATACACCTGCACCCCTGGTAGATATACGTCGATGTCGGAGCAGAGCATGTCGGCATCGAACCCGTCGTTCATCATGTGCTTAATTTCGTCCACTGCCTCTATGCTCACCTGGTGACACAACCGTAGCCCTGGTAGGTGGACGACGATGTCGGGACAGAGCATGTCGCCACCGAACCCGTCGATCATCGTGTGCTCTATTTTGTCCACTGCCTCTATAAGTGTCTATGCTCACCCGGTGACACACCCGTAGCCCGGGTTGGTGGACGTCGATGTCGGGGCAGAGCATGTCGGCACCAAACCCGTCGATCATCGTGTGCCCTATTTCGTCCACTACCTCTATAGTTGTCTATGCTCACCTGGTGACACACCCGTAGCCCCGGTAGGTGGACGTCAATGTCGGGGCAGAGCATGTCGGCATCGAACCCATCGAACATCGTGTGCTCTATTTCTTGCACTGCCTCTATAGTTGTCTATGCTCACCTGAAGACACACTCGCAGCTCCGGTAGGTGGACGTCGAAGTCGGGACAGAGCATGTCGGCACCGAACCGTCGATCATCGTGTGCTCTATTTCGTCCACTACCTCTATTAATGTCTATGCTCACCTAGTGACACACCCGCAGCCCCGGTAGGTGGAAGTCGATGTCGGTACAGGGCATGTCGGCACCGAACCCGTCGATCATCGTGTGCTCTATTTCGTCCACTGCTCTGGTTGTCTATGCTCACCTGGTGACACACCCGTAGCCCCGGTAGATATACGTCGATGTCGGTACAGAGCATGTCGGCACCGAACCCGTCGATTATCGTGTGCTCTATTTCGTCCACTACCTCTATTAATGTCTATGCTCACCTGGTGACACACTCGCAGCTCCGGTAGGTGGACGTCGATGTCGGGACAGAGCATGTCGGCACCGAACCCGTCGATCATCGTGTGCTCTATTTCGTCCACTGCTCTGGTTGTCTATGCTCACCTGGTGACACACTGGCAGCCCCGGTAGGTGGAAGTCAATGTCGGGAAAGAGCATGTCGGCACCGAACCCGTCGATTATCGTGTGCTCTATTTCGTCCACTACTTCTATGGGTTCTATACTCACCTGGTGACACACGCGTAGTCATGGTAGGTGGACGTCGATGTCGGGGCAGAGCATGTCGGCACCGAACCCGTCGATCATCGTTTGCTCTATTTCGTCCACTACCTCTATAATTGTCTATGCTCACCTGGTGACACACTCGCAGCCCCGGTAGTTGGACGTCGATGTCGGGACAGAGCATGTCGGCACCGAACCCGTCGATCATCGTGTGCTCTATTTCGTTCACTGCTCTGATTGTCTATGCTCACCTGGTGACACACCCGTAGCCCTGGTAGGTGGACGACGATGTCGGGACAGAGCATGTCGCCACCGAACCCGTTGATCATCGTGTGCTCTTTTTCGTCCACTGCCTCTATAGTTGTCTATGCTCACCTGGTGACAAACCCGTAGCCCTGGTAGATGGACGTCGATGTCGGGGCAGAGCATGTCGGCACCGATCCTGTCGATCATCGTGTGCTCTATTTCGTCCACTGCTCTGGTTGTCTATGCTCACCTGGTTACACACACGTAGCCCAGGTAGGTGGACGTCAATGTCGGGGCAGAGCATGTCGCCACCGAACCCGTCGATCATCGTGTGCTTTATTTCTTCCACTGCCTCTATAGTTGTCTATGCTCACCTGGTGACACACCCGCAGCCCTGGTAGATATACGTCAATGTCGGGGCAGAGCATGTCGGCACCGAACCTGTCGATCATCGTGTGCTCTATTTCGTCCACTGCCTCTACAGTTGTCTATGCTCACCTGGTGATACACCCGCAGCCCCGGTAGATATACGTCGATGTCGGGACAGAGCATGTCGGCACCGAACCTGTTGATCATCATGTGCTTTATTTCGTAAACTGCCTTTATAGTTGTCTATGCTCACCTGGTGACACACCCACAGCCCTGGTAGATATACGTCGATGGCGGGGCAGAGCATGTCGGCACCGAACCCGTCGATCATCGTGTGCTCTATTTCGTCCACTGCCTCTATAGTTGTCTATGCTCACCTGGTGACACACCTGCAGCCCCGGTAGATATACGTTGATGTTGGGACAGAGCATGTCGGCACCGAACCCGTCGATCATCGTGTGCTTTATTTCGTCCACTGCCTCTATAGTAGTCTATGCTCACCTAGTGACAAACCCGCAGCCCTGGTAGATATACGTCGATGTCGGGGCATAGCATGTCGGTACCAAACCCATCGATCATCATGTACTCTATTTCGTTTACTGCCTCTATAGTTATCTATGCTCACCTGGTCATACACCTGCAGCCCTGGTAGATATACGTCAATGTCGGGGCAGAGCATGTCGGCATCGAACCCGTCGATCATCATGTGCTTCATTTCGTCCACTGCCTCTATAGTTGTCTATGCTCACCTGGTGATACACCCGCAGCCCTGGTAGATATACGTCGATGTCGGGACAGAGCATGTCGGCACCGAACCCGTCGATCATCGTGTGCTCTATTTCGTACACTGCTTCGATAGTTGTCTATGCTCACCTGGTGACAAACCCGTAGCCCTGGTAGATGGACGTCAATGTCGGGGCAGAGCATGTCGGCATCGAACCCGTCGATCATCATGTGCTTCATTTCGTCCACTGCCTCTATAGTTGTCTATGCTCACCTGGTGATACACCCGCAGCCCTGGTAGATATACGTCGATGTCGGGACAGAGCATGTCGGCACCGAACCCGTCGATCATCGTGTGCTCTATTTCGTACACTGCTTCTATAGTTGTCTATGCTCACCTGGTGACAAACCCGTAGCCCTGGTAGATGGACGTCGATGTCGGGACAGAGCATGTCGGCATTGAACCCGTCGATCATCTTGTGCTATATTTCGTCCACTGCTCTCGTTGTCTATGCTCACTTGGTGACACACGCGTAGAACCGGTAGGTGGACGTTGATGTCGGGACAGAGCATGTCGGCACCGACCCGTCGATCATCTTGTGCTATATTTCGTCCACTGCTCTCGTTGTCTATGCTCACTTGGTGACACACGCGTAGAACCGGTAGGTGGACGTTGATGTCGGGACAGAGCATGTCGGCACCGAACCCGTCGATCATCGTGTGCTCTATTTCGTTCACTGCTCTGATTGTCTATGCTCACCTGGTGACACACCCGTAGCCCCGGTAGGTGGACGACGATGTCGGGACAGAGCATGTCGCCACCGAACCCGTTGATCATCGTGTGCTCTATTTCGTGCACTGCCTCTATAGTTGTCTATGCTCACCTGGTGACAAACCCGTAGCCCTGGTAGATGGACGTCGACGTCGGGGCAGAGCATGTCGGCACCGAACCCGTCGATCATCGTGTGCTCTATTTCATCCACTACCTCTATAGTTGTCTATGCTCACCTGGTGACAAACCCGTAGCCCTGGTAGATGGACGTCTATGTCGGGGCAGAGCATGTCGGCACCGAACCCGTCGATCATCGTGTGCTCTATTTCGTCCACTGCTCTGGTTGTCTATGCTCACTTGGTGACACACGCGTAGCCTCGGTAGGTGGACGTTGATGTCGGGACAGAGCATGTCGGCACCGAACCCGTCGATCATCGTGTGCTATATTTCGTCCACTGCTCTGGTTGTCTATGCTCACTTGGTGACACACGCGTAGCCTCGGTAGGTGGATGTTGATGTCGGGACAGAGCATGTCGGCACCGAACCCGTCGATCATCGTGTGCTATATTTCGTCCACTGCTCTGGTTGTCTATGCTCACCTGGTGACACACTCGCAGCTCCGGTAGGTGGACGTTGATGTCGGGACAGAGCATGTCGGCACCGAACCTATCGATCATCGTGTGCTCTATTTCGTCCACTGCTCTGGTTGTCTATGCTCACTTGGTGACACACGCGTAGCCCCGGTAGGTGGACGTTGATGTCGGGACAGAGCATGTCGGCACCGAACCTGTCGATCATCGTGTGCTATATTTCGTCCACTGCTCTGGTTGTCTATGCTCACTTGGTGACACACGCGTAGCCCCGGTAGGTGAACGTTGATGTCGGGACAGAGCATGTCGGCACCGAACCTATCGATCATCGTGTGCTCTATTTCGTCCACTGCTCTGGTTGTCTATGCTCACTTGGTGACACACGCGTAGCCCCGGTAGGTGGACGTTGATGTCGGGACAGAGCATGTCGGCACCGAACCTATCGATCATCGTGTGCTATATTTCGTCCACTGCTCTGGTTGTCTATGCTCACCTGGTGACACACTCGCAGCTCCGGTAGGTGGACGTTGATGTCGGGACAGAGCATGTCGGCACCGAACCTGTGGATTATCGTGTGCTCTATTTCGTCCACTGCTCTGGTTGTCTATGCTCACTTGGTGACACACCCGCAGCCCTGGTAGATATACGTCGATGTCGGGACAGAGCATGTCGGCACCGAACCTGTCGATCATCGTGTGCTCTATTTCGTCCACTGCTCTGGTTGTCTATGCTCACTTGGTGACACACGCGTAGCCTCGGTAGGTGGACGTTGATGTCGGGACAGAGCATGTCGGCACCGAACCTGTCGATCATCGTGTGCTCTATTTCGTCCACTGCTCTGGTTATCTATGCTCACCTGGTTACACACACGTAGCCCAGGTAGGTGGACGTCAATGTCGGGGCAGAGCATGTCGCCACCGAACCCGTCGATCATCGTGTGCTCTATTTCGTCCACTGCCTCTATAGTTGTCTATGCTCACCTGGTGTCACACCTGCAGCCCCGGTAGATATACGTTGATGTCGGGACAGAGCATGTCGGCACCGACCCGTCGATCATCTTGTGCTATATTTCGTCCACTGCTCTCGTTGTCTATGCTCACCTGGTGACACACCCGTAGCCCTGGTAGGTGGACGACGATGTCGGGACAGAGCATGTCGCCACCGAACCCGTTGATCATCGTGTGCTCTTTTTCGTCCACTGCCTCTATAGTTGTCTATGCTCACCTGGTGACAAACCCTTAGCCCTGGTAGGTGGACGTTGATGTCGGGACAGAGCATGTCGGCACCGATCCTGTCGATCATCGTGTGCTCTATTTCGTCCACTGCTCTGGTTGTCTATGCTCACCTGGTTACACACACGTAGCCCAGGTAGGTGGACGTCAATGTCGGGGCAGAGCATGTCGCCACCGAACCCGTCGATCATCGTGTGCTTTATTTCTTCCACTGCCTCTATAGTTGTCTATGCTCACCTGGTGACACACCCGCAGCCCTGGTAGATATACGTCAATGTCGGGGCAGAGCATGTCGGCACCGAACCTGTCGATCATCGTGTGCTCTATTTCGTCCACTGCCTCTATAGTTGTCTATGCTCACCTGGTGATACACCCGCAGCCCCGGTAGATATACGTCGATGTCGGGACAGAGCATGTCGGCACCGAACCCGTTGATCATCATGTCCTTTATTTCGTAAACTGCCTCTATAGTTGTCTATGCTCACCTGGTGACACACCCACAGCCCTGGTAGATATACGTCGATGGCGGGGCAGAGCATGTCGGCACCGAACCCGTCGATCATCGTGTGCTCTATTTCGTCCACTGCCTCTATAGTTGTCTATGCTCACCTGGTGACACACCTGCAGCCCCGGTAGATATACGTTGATGTCGGGACAGAGCATGTCGGTACCGAACCCATCGATCATCATGTACTCTATTTCGTTTACTGCCTCTATAGTTATCTATGCTAACCTGGTCATACACCTGCAGCCCTGGTAGATATACGTCAATGTCGGGGCAGAGCATGTCGGCATCGAACCCGTCGATCATCATGTGCTTCATTTCGTCCACTGCCTCTATAGTTGTCTATGCTCACCTGGTGATACACCCGCAGCCCTGGTAGATATACGTCGATGTCGGGACAGAGCATGTCGGCACCGAACCCGTCGATCATCGTGTGCTCTATTTCGTACACTGCTTCTATAGTTGTCTATGCTCACCTGGTGACAAACCCGTAGCCCTGGTAGATGGACGTCGATGTCGGGGCAGAGCATGTCGGCACCGAACCCGTCGATCATCTTGTGCTATATTTCGTCCACTGCTCTGGTTGTCTATGCTCACTTGGTGACACACGCGTAGAACCGGTAGGTGGACGTTGATGTCGGGACAGAGCATGTCGGCACCGACCCGTCGATCATCGTGTGCTCTATTTCGTCCACTGCTCTGGTTGTCTATGCTCACCTGGTGACACACACGTAGCCCCGGTAGGTGGACGTCGATGTCGGGGCAGAGCATGTCGCCACTGAACCCGTCGATCATCGTGTGCTTTATTTCGTCCACTGCCTCTATATTTGTCTATGCTCACATGGTGACACACCCGTAGCCCCGGTAGTTGGACGTCAATGTCGCGGCAGAGCATGTCGGTAACGAACCCATCGATCATCGTGTGCTCTATTTCGTCCACTACCTCTATAGGTGTCTATGCTCACCTGGTGACACACCCGTAGCCGCGGTAGGTGGACGTCAATGTCGGGGCAGAGCATGTCGGCACCGAACCCATCGATCATCGTGTGCTCTATTTCGTCCACTACCTCTATAGTTGTCTATGCTCACCTGGTGACACACCCGTAGCCCCAGTAGGTGGACGTCGATGTCGGGACAGAGCATTTTGGCATCGAACCCGTCGATCATCGTGTGCTTTATTTCGTCCACTGCCTCTATAGTTGTCTATGCTCACCTGGTGATACACCTGCACCCCTGGTAGATATACGTCGATGTCGGAGCAGAGCATGTCGGCATCGAACCCGTCGTTCATCATGTGCTTAATTTCGTCCACTGCCTCTATGCTCACCTGGTGACACAACCGTAGCCCTGGTAGGTGGACGACGATGTCGGGACAGAGCATGTCGCCACCGAACCCGTCGATCATCGTGTGCTCTATTTTGTCCACTGCCTCTATAAGTGTCTATGCTCACCCGGTGACACACCCGTAGCCCGGGTTGGTGGACGTCGATGTCGGGGCAGAGCATGTCGGCACCAAACCCGTCGATCATCGTGTGCCCTATTTCGTCCACTACCTCTATAGTTGTCTATGCTCACCTGGTGACACACCCGTAGCCCCGGTAGGTGGACGTCAATGTCGGGGCAGAGCATGTCGGCATCGAACCCATCGAACATCGTGTGCTCTATTTCTTGCACTGCCTCTATAGTTGTCTATGCTCACCTGAAGACACACTCGCAGCTCCGGTAGGTGGACGTCGAAGTCGGGACAGAGCATGTCGGCACCGAACCGTCGATCATCGTGTGCTCTATTTCGTCCACTACCTCTATTAATGTCTATGCTCACCTAGTGACACACCCGCAGCCCCGGTAGGTGGAAGTCGATGTCGGTACAGGGCATGTCGGCACCGAACCCGTCGATCATCGTGTGCTCTATTTCGTCCACTGCTCTGGTTGTCTATGCTCACCTGGTGACACACCCGTAGCCCCGGTAGATATACGTCGATGTCGGGACAGAGCATGTTGGCACCGAACCCGTCGATTATCGTGTGCTCTATTTCGTCCACTACCTCTATTAATGTCTATGCTCACCTGGTGACACACTCGCAGCTCCGGTAGGTGGACGTCGATGTCGGGACAGAGCATGTCGGCACCGAACCCGTCGATCATCGTGTGCTCTATTTCGTCCACTGCTCTGGTTGTCTATGCTCACCTGGTGACACACTGGCAGCCCCGGTAGGTGGAAGTCAATGTCGGGAAAGAGCATGTCGGCACCGAACCCGTCGATTATCGTGTGCTCTATTTCGTCCACTACTTCTATGGGTTCTATACTCACCTGGTGACACACGCGTAGTCATGGTAGGTGGACGTCGATGTCGGGGCAGAGCATGTCGGCACCGAACCCGTCGATCATCGTTTGCTCTATTTCGTCCACTACCTCTATAATTGTCTATGCTCACCTGGTGACACACTTGCAGCCCCGGTAGTTGGACGTCGATGTCGGGACAGAGAATGTCGGCACCGAACCCGTCGATCATCGTGTGCTCTATTTCGTTCACTGCTCTGATTGTCTATGCTCACCTGGTGACACACCCGTAGCCCTGGTAGGTGGACGACGATGTCGGGACAGAGCATGTCGCCACCGAACCCGTTGATCATCGTGTGCTCTTTTTCGTCCACTGCCTCTATAGTTGTCTATGCTCACCTGGTGACAAACCCGTAGCCCTGGTAGATGGACGTCGATGTCGGGGCAGAGCATGTCGGCACCGATCCTGTCGATCATCGTGTGCTCTATTTCGTCCACTGCTCTGGTTGTCTATGCTCACCTGGTTACACACACGTAGCCCAGGTAGGTGGACGTCAATGTCGGGGCAGAGCATGTCGCCACCGAACCCGTCGATCATCGTGTGCTTTATTTCTTCCACTGCCTCTATAGTTGTCTATGCTCACCTGGTGACACACCCGCAGCCCTGGTTGATATACGTCAATGTCGGGGCAGAGCATGTCGGCACCGAACCTGTCGATCATCGTGTGCTCTATTTCGTCCACTGCCTCTACAGTTGTCTATGCTCACCTGGTGATACACCCGCAGCCCCGGTAGATATACGTCGATGTCGGGACAGAGCATGTCGGCACCGAACCTGTTGATCATCATGTGCTTTATTTCGTAAACTGCCTTTATAGTTGTCTATGCTCACCTGGTGACACACCCACAGCCCTGGTAGATATACGTCGATGGCGGGGCAGAGCATGTCGGCACCGAACCCGTCGATCATCGTGTGCTCTATTTCGTCCACTGCCTCTATAGTTGTCTATGCTCACCTGGTGACACACCTGCAGCCCCGGTAGATATACGTTGATGTCGGGACAGAGCATGTCGGCACCGAACCCGTCGATCATCGTGTGCTTTATTTCGTCCACTGCCTCTATAGTAGTCTATGCTCACCTAGTGACAAACCCGCAGCCCTGGTAGATATACGTCGATGTCGGGGCATAGCATGTCGGTACCAAACCCATCGATCATCATGTACTCTATTTCGTTTACTGCCTCTATAGTTATCTATGCTCACCTGGTCATACACCTGCAGCCCTGGTAGATATACGTCAATGTCGGGGCAGAGCATGTCGGCATCGAACCCGTCGATCATCATGTGCTTCATTTCGTCCACTGCCTCTATAGTTGTCTATGCTCACCTGGTGATACACCCGCAGCCCTGGTAGATATACGTCGATGTCGGGACAGAGCATGTCGGCACCGAACCCGTCGATCATCGTGTGCTCTATTTCGTACACTGCTTCTATAGTTGTCTATGCTCACCTGGTGACAAACCCGTAGCCCTGGTAGATGGACGTCAATGTCGGGGCAGAGCATGTCGGCATCGAACCCGTCGATCATCATGTGCTTCATTTCGTCCACTGCCTCTATAGTTGTCTATGCTCACCTGGTGATACACCCGCAGCCCTGGTAGATATACGTCGATGTCGGGACAGAGCATGTCGGCACCGAACCCGTCGATCATCGTGTGCTCTATTTCGTACACTGCTTCTATAGTTGTCTATGCTCACCTGGTGACAAACCCGTAGCCCTGGTAGATGGACGTCGATGTCGGGACAGAGCATGTCGGCATTGAACCCGACGATCATCTTGTGCTATATTTCGTCCACTGCTCTCGTTGTCTATGCTCACTTGGTGACACACGCGTAGAACCGGTAGGTGGACCTTGATGTCGGGACAGAGCATGTCGGCACCGACCCGTCGATCATCTTGTGCTATATTTCGTCCACTGCTCTCGTTGTCTATGCTCACTTGGTGACACACGCGTAGAACCGGTAGGTGGACGTTGATGTCGGGACAGAGCATGTCGGCACCGAACCCGTCGATCATCGTGTGCTCTATTTCGTTCACTGCTCTGATTGTCTATGCTCACCTGGTGACACACCCGTAGCCCCGGTAGGTGGACGACGATGTCGGGACAGAGCATGTCGCCACCGAACCCGTTGATCATCGTGTGCTCTATTTCGTCCACTGCCTCTATAGTTGTCTATGCTCACCTGGTGACAAACCCGTAGCCCTGGTAGATGGACGTCGACGTCGGGGCAGAGCATGTCGGCACCGAACCCGTCGATCATCGTGTGCTCTATTTCATCCACTACCTCTATAGTTGTCTATGCTCACCTGGTGACAAACCCGTAGCCCTGGTAGATGGACGTCTATGTCGGGGCAGAGCATGTCGGCACCGAACCCGTCGATCATCGTGTGCTCTATTTCGTCCACTGCTCTGGTTGTCTATGCTCACTTGGTGACACACGCGTAGCCTCGGTAGGTGGACGTTGATGTCGGGACAGAGCATGTCGGCACCGAACCCGTCGATCATCGTGTGCTATATTTCGTCCACTGCTCTGGTTGTCTATGCTCACTTGGTGACACACGCGTAGCCTCGGTAGGTGGACGTTGATGTCGGGACAGAGCATGTCGGCACCGAACCCGTCGATCATCGTGTGCTATATTTCGTCCACTGCTCTGGTTGTCTATGCTCACCTGGTGACACACTCGAAGCTCCGGTAGGTGGACGTTGATGTCGGGACAGAGCATGTCGGCACCGAACCTATCGATCATCGTGTGCTCTATTTCGTCCACTGCTCTGGTTGTCTATGCTCACCTGGTGACACACCCACAGCCCTGGTAGATATACGTCGATGGCGGGGCAGAGCATGTCGGCACCGAACCCGTCGATCATCGTGTGCTCTATTTCGTCCACTGCCTCTATAGTTGTCTATGCTCACCTGGTGACACACCTGCAGCCCCGGTAGATATACGTTGATGTCGGGACAGAGCATGTCGGCACCGAACCCGTCGATCATCGTGTGCTTTATTTCGTCCACTGCCTCTATAGTAGTCTATGCTCACCTAGTGACAAACCCGCAGCCCTGGTAGATATACGTCGATGTCGGGGCATAGCATGTCGGTACCAAACCCATCGATCATCATGTACTCTATTTCGTTTACTGCCTCTATAGTTATCTATGCTCACCTGGTCATACACCTGCAGCCCTGGTAGATATACGTCAATGTCGGGGCAGAGCATGTCGGCATCGAACCCGTCGATCATCATGTGCTTCATTTCGTCCACTGCCTCTATAGTTGTCTATGCTCACCTGGTGATACACCCGCAGCCCTGGTAGATATACGTCGATGTCGGGACAGAGCATGTCGGCACCGAACCCGTCGATCATCGTGTGCTCTATTTCGTACACTGCTTCTATAGTTGTCTATGCTCACCTGGTGACAAACCCGTAGCCCTGGTAGATGGACGTCAATGTCGGGGCAGAGCATGTCGGCATCGAACCCGTCGATCATCATGTGCTTCATTTCGTCCACTGCCTCTATAGTTGTCTATGCTCACCTGGTGATACACCCGCAGCCCTGGTAGATATACGTCGATGTCGGGACAGAGCATGTCGGCACCGAACCCGTCGATCATCGTGTGCTCTATTTCGTACACTGCTTCTATAGTTGTCTATGCTCACCTGGTGACAAACCCGTAGCCCTGGTAGATGGACGTCGATGTCGGGACAGAGCATGTCGGCATTGAACCCGACGATCATCTTGTGCTATATTTCGTCCACTGCTCTCGTTGTCTATGCTCACTTGGTGACACACGCGTAGAACCGGTAGGTGGACCTTGATGTCGGGACAGAGCATGTCGGCACCGACCCGTCGATCATCTTGTGCTATATTTCGTCCACTGCTCTCGTTGTCTATGCTCACTTGGTGACACACGCGTAGAACCGGTAGGTGGACGTTGATGTCGGGACAGAGCATGTCGGCACCGAACCCGTCGATCATCGTGTGCTCTATTTCGTTCACTGCTCTGATTGTCTATGCTCACCTGGTGACACACCCGTAGCCCCGGTAGGTGGACGACGATGTCGGGACAGAGCATGTCGCCACCGAACCCGTTGATCATCGTGTGCTCTATTTCGTCCACTGCCTCTATAGTTGTCTATGCTCACCTGGTGACAAACCCGTAGCCCTGGTAGATGGACGTCGACGTCGGGGCAGAGCATGTCGGCACCGAACCCGTCGATCATCGTGTGCTCTATTTCATCCACTACCTCTATAGTTGTCTATGCTCACCTGGTGACAAACCCGTAGCCCTGGTAGATGGACGTCTATGTCGGGGCAGAGCATGTCGGCACCGAACCCGTCGATCATCGTGTGCTCTATTTCGTCCACTGCTCTGGTTGTCTATGCTCACTTGGTGACACACGCGTAGCCTCGGTAGGTGGACGTTGATGTCGGGACAGAGCATGTCGGCACCGAACCCGTCGATCATCGTGTGCTATATTTCGTCCACTGCTCTGGTTGTCTATGCTCACTTGGTGACACACGCGTAGCCTCGGTAGGTGGACGTTGATGTCGGGACAGAGCATGTCGGCACCGAACCCGTCGATCATCGTGTGCTATATTTCGTCCACTGCTCTGGTTGTCTATGCTCACCTGGTGACACACTCGAAGCTCCGGTAGGTGGACGTTGATGTCGGGACAGAGCATGTCGGCACCGAACCTATCGATCATCGTGTGCTCTATTTCGTCCACTGCTCTGGTTGTCTATGCTCACCTGGTGACACACCCACAGCCCTGGTAGATATACGTCGATGGCGGGGCAGAGCATGTCGGCACCGAACCCGTCGATCATCGTGTGCTCTATTTCGTCCACTGCCTCTATAGTTGTCTATGCTCACCTGGTGACACACCTGCAGCCCCGGTAGATATACGTTGATGTCGGGACAGAGCATGTCGGCACCGAACCCGTCGATCATCGTGTGCTTTATTTCGTCCACTGCCTCTATAGTAGTCTATGCTCACCTAGTGACAAACCCGCAGCCCTGGTAGATATACGTCGATGTCGGGGCATAGCATGTCGGTACCAAACCCATCGATCATCATGTACTCTATTTCGTTTACTGCCTCTATAGTTATCTATGCTCACCTGGTCATACACCTGCAGCCCTGGTAGATATACGTCAATGTCGGGGCAGAGCATGTCGGCATCGAACCCGTCGATCATCATGTGCTTCATTTCGTCCACTGCCTCTATAGTTGTCTATGCTCACCTGGTGTTACACCCGCAGCCCTGGTAGATATACGTCGATGTCGGGACAGAGCATGTCGGCACCGAACCCGTCGATCATCGTGTGCTCTATTTCGTACACTGCTTCTATAGTTGTCTATGCTCACCTGGTGACAAACCCGTAGCCCTGGTAGATGGACGTCAATGTCGGGGCAGAGCATGTCGGCATCGAACCCGTCGATCATCATGTGCTTCATTTCGTCCACTGCCTCTATAGTTGTCTATGCTCACCTGGTGATACACCCGCAGCCCTGGTAGATATACGTCGATGTCGGGACAGAGCATGTCGGCACCGAACCCGTCGATCATCGTGTGCTCTATTTCGTACACTGCTTCTATAGTTGTCTATGCTCACCTGGTGACAAACCCGTAGCCCTGGTAGATGGACGTCGATGTCGGGACAGAGCATGTCGGCATTGAACCCGTCGATCATCTTGTGCTATATTTCGTCCACTGCTCTCGTTGTCTATGCTCACTTGGTGACACACGCGTAGAACCGGTAGGTGGACCTTGATGTCGGGACAGAGCATGTCGGCACCGACCCGTCGATCATCTTGTGCTATATTTCGTCCACTGCTCTCGTTGTCTATGCTCACTTGGTGACACACGCGTAGAACCGGTAGGTGGACGTTGATGTCGGGACAGAGCATGTCGGCACCGAACCCGTCGATCATCGTGTGCTCTATTTCGTTCACTGCTCTGATTGTCTATGCTCACCTGGTGACACACCCGTAGCCCCGGTAGGTGGACGACGATGTCGGGACAGAGCATGTCGCCACCGAACCCGTTGATCATCGTGTGCTCTATTTCGTCCACTGCCTCTATAGTTGTCTATGCTCACCTGGTGACAAACCCGTAGCCCTGGTAGATGGACGTCGACGTCGGGGCAGAGCATGTCGGCACCGAACCCGTCGATCATCGTGTGCTCTATTTCATCCACTACCTCTATAGTTGTCTATGCTCACCTGGTGACAAACCCGTAGCCCTGGTAGATGGACGTCTATGTCGGGGCAGAGCATGTCGGCACCGAACCCGTCGATCATCGTGTGCTCTATTTCGTCCACTGCTCTGGTTGTCTATGCTCACTTGGTGACACACGCGTAGCCTCGGTAGGTGGACGTTGATGTCGGGACAGAGCATGTCGGCACCGAACCCGTCGATCATCGTGTGCTATATTTCGTCCACTGCTCTGGTTGTCTATGCTCACTTGGTGACACACGCGTAGCCTCGGTAGGTGGAGGTTGATGTCGGGACAGAGCATGTCGGCACCGAACCCGTCGATCATCGTGTGCTATATTTCGTCCACTGCTCTGGTTGTCTATGCTCACCTGGTGACACACTCGAAGCTCCGGTAGGTGGACGTTGATGTCGGGACAGAGCATGTCGGCACCGAACCTATCGATCATCGTGTGCTCTATTTCGTCCACTGCTCTGGTTGTCTATGCTCACTTGGTGACACACGCGTAGCCCCGGTAGGTGGACGTTGATGTCGGGACAGAGCATGTCGGCACCGAACCTGTCGATCATCGTGTGCTATATTTCGTCCACTGCTCTGGTTGTCTATGCTCACTTGGTGACACACGCGTAGCCCCGGTAGGTGAACGTTGATGTCGGGACAGAGCATGTCGGCACCGAACCTATCGATCATCGTGTGCTCTATTT
Organism: Neoaliturus tenellus; assembly: GCA_030545055.2. NCBI lineage: Eukaryota > Metazoa > Arthropoda > Insecta > Hemiptera > Cicadellidae > Neoaliturus > Neoaliturus tenellus. Next base: position 27,754,537 of record CM061534.1, on the reverse strand, counting down.
CGTCCACTGCTCTGGTTGTCTATGCTCACTTGGTGACACACGCGTAGCCCCGGTAGGTGGACGTTGATGTCGGGACAGAGCATGTCGGCACCGAACCTATCGATCATCGTGTGCTATATTTCGTCCACTGCTCTGGTTGTCTATGCTCACCTGGTGACACACTCGCAGCTCCGGTAGGTGGACGTTGATGTCGGGACAGAGCATGTCGGCACCGAACCTGTCGATTATCGTGTGCTCTATTTCGTCCACTGCTCTGGTTGTCTATGCTCACTTGGTGACACACCCGCAGCCCTGGTAGATATACGTCGATGTCGGGACAGAGCATGTCGGCACCGAACCTGTCGATCATCGTGTGCTCTATTTCGTCCACTGCTCTGGTTGTCTATGCTCACTTGGTGACACACGCGTAGCCTCGGTAGGTGGACGTTGATGTCGGGACAGAGCATGTCGGCACCGAACCTGTCGATCATCGTGTGCTCTATTTCGTCCACTGCTCTGGTTATCTATGCTCACCTGGTTACACACACGTAGCCCAGGTAGGTGGACGTCAATGTCGGGGCAGAGCATGTCGCCACCGAACCCGTCGATCATCGTGTGCTCTATTTCGTCCACTGCCTCTATAGTTGTCTATGCTCACCTGGTGTCACACCTGCAGCCCCGGTAGATATACGTTGATGTCGGGACAGAGCATGTCGGCACCGAACCCGTCGATCATCGTGTGCTTTATTTCGTCTACTGCCTCTATAGTTGTCTATGCTCACCTGGTGATACACCCGCAGCCCCGGTAGATATACGTCGATGTCGGGACAGAGTATGTCGGCACCGAACCCGTCGATCATCGTGTGCTTTATTTCGTCTACTGCCTCTATAGTTGTCTATGCTCACCTGGTGATACACCCGCAGCCCCGGTAGATATACGTCAATGTCGGGGCAGAGCATGTCGCCACCGAACCCGTCGATCATCGTGTGCTCTATTTCGTCCACTGCCTCTATAGTTGTCTATGCTCACCTGGTGACACACCTGCAGCCCCGGTAGATATACGTTGATGTCGGGACAGAGCATGTTGGCACCGAACCCGTCGATCATCGTGTGCTTTATTTCGTCTACTGCCTCTATAGTTGTCTATGCTCACCTGGTGATACACCCGCAGCCCCGGTAGATATACGTCGATGTCGGGACAGAGCATGTCGGCACCGAACCCGTCGATCATCGTGTGCTTTATTTCGTCTACTGCCTCTATAGTTGTCTATGCTCACCTGGTGATACACCCGCAGCCCCGGTAGATATACGTCGATGTCGGGACAGAGCATGTCGGCACCGAACCTGTTGATCATCATGTGCTTTATTTCGTAAACTGCCTCTATAGTTGTCTATGCTCACCTGGTGACACACCTGCAGCCCCGGTAGATATACGTTGATGTCGGGACAGAGCATGTCGGCACCGAACCCGTCGATCATCGTGTGCTTTATTTCGTCCACTGCCTCTATAGTAGTCTATGCTCACCTGGTGACACACCCGCAGCCCTGGTAGATATACGTCGATGTCGGGGCATAGCATGTCGGTACCGAACCCGTCGATCATCATGTACTCTATTTCGTTTACTGCCTCTATAGTTATCTATGCTCACCTGGTGATACACCCGCAGCCCCGGTAGATATACGTCGATGTCGGGACAGAGCATGTCGGCACCGAACCTGTTGATCATCATGTGCTTTATTTCGTAAACTGCCTCTATAGTTGTCTATGCTCACCTGGTGACACACCCACAGCCCTGGTAGATATACGTCGATGGCGGGGCAGAGCATGTCGGCACCGAACCCGTCGATCATCGTGTGCTCTATTTCGTCCACTGCCTCTATAGTTGTCTATGCTCACCTGGTGACACACCTGCAGCCCCGGTAGATATACGTTGATGTCGGGACAGAGCATGTCGGCACCGAACCCGTCGATCATCGTGTGCTTTATTTCGTCCACTGCCTCTATAGTAGTCTATGCTCACCTGGTGACACACCCGCAGCCCTGGTAGATATACGTCGATGTCGGGGCATAGCATGTCGGTACCGAACCCGTCGATCATCATGTACTCTATTTCGTTTACTGCCTCTATAGTTATCTATGCTCACCTGGTCATACACCTGCAGCCCTGTTAGATATACGTCGATGTCGGGGCAGAGCATGTCGGCATCGAACCCGTCGATCATCATGTGCTTTATTTCGTCCACTGCCTCTATAGTTGTCTATGCTCACCTGGTGATACACCCGCAGCCCTGGTAGATATACGTCGATGTCGGGACAGAGCATGTCGGCACCGAACCCGTCGATCATCGTGTGCTTTATTTCGTCCACTGCCTCTATAGTTGTCTATGCTCACCTGGTAATACACCCGCAGCCCTGGTAGATATACGTCGATGTCGGCTCAGAGCATGTCGGCACCGAACCCGTTGATCATCATGTGCTTTATTTCGTAAACTGCCTCTATAGTTGTCTATGCTCACCTGGTGACACACCCACAGCCCTGGTAGATATACGTCGATGGCGGGGCAGAGCATGTCGGCACCGAACCCGTCGATCATCGTGTGCTCTATTTCGTCCACTGCCTCTATAGTTGTCTATGTTCACCTGGTGACACACCTGCAGCCCCGGTAGATATACGTTGATGTCGGGACAGAGCATGTCGGCACCGAACCCGTCGATCATCGTGTGCTTTATTTCGTCCACTGCCTCTATAGTAGTCTATGCTCACCTGGTGACACACCCGCAGCCCTGGTAGATATACGTCGATGTCGGGGCATAGCATGTCGGTACCGAACCCGTCGATCATCATGTACTCTATTTCGTTTACTGCCTCTATAGTTATGTATGCTCACCTGGTCATACACCTGCAGCCCTGGTAGATATACGTCGATGTCGGGGCAGAGCATGTCGGCATCGAACCCGTCGATCATCATGTGCTTTATTTCGTCCACTGCCTCTATAGTTGTCTTTGCTCACCTGGTGATACACCCACAGCCCTGGTAGATATACGTCGATGTCGGGACAGAGCATGTCGGCAACGAACCCGTCGATCATCGTGTGCTTTATTTCGTCCACTGCCTCTATAGTTGTCTATGCTCACCTGGTGACACACCCGTAGCCCCAGTAGGGGGACGTCGATGTCGGGACAGAGCATGTCGTCACCGAACCCGACGATCATTCTGTGCTCTATTTCGTCCACTACCTTTATAGTTGTCTATGCTCACCTGGTAATACACCCGCAGCCCTGGTAGATATACGTCGATGTCGGGGCTCAGCATGTCGGTATCGAACCCGTTGATCATCATGTGCTCTATTTCGTCCACTGCCTCTATAGTTGTCTATGCTCACCTGGTGACACACCCGCAGCTCTGGTAGGTGGACGTCGATGTCGGGGCAGAGCATGTCGGCACCGAACCCGTCGATCATCGTGTGCTTTATTTCGTCCACTGCCTCTACCAGCGTATGGTTGTTAAATATTTTTTCTTTTATGTTATCGTACAATGTACAACGTCCCCTCCGTAACTTTAAAGCACTGCAAAATATCTGTAAATTAAAAATTACTTTAAGTATAATTACATTAAAATTTTCCTTTTAGAGCAAAAAAGAATTATAAAATTTGTTTCGTACTTTGTGTGAATTCATCATTTTATAATACCAAGTATAGTTTTCAGTGTCTATATTGGCTCAATGTACAATCACACAACACAAAGGACACTAAAAGACACGACAAATCGTCTTACACCTTTGCAAATGAATGTAGCAGCATATGTTTAAAGGAATACCTGCACCCTGTCGTGTCTACTGTTGTGTGCTGGGATTACTTTAAATACATGATTATTACCTTTGCTATCGACGTCTACAGACGTTTTTCACCTAGCATCGAGTGGCGTCTGTTTTGGTGTGCGACCAACAGGGAAAAATATTATTTCTATGCAGTACACTGTCCACAATTGATCGAAACAGCAATCAGAGTAACAATCTTTATTTATGATCTCTTTGATGTAGAATTCCGTGCTACACCCACTACTATGCGAACCTGGAAAGAAAACCTTCACTTTGTCACCATGGCACTGCGATGGACCCAAACATTTCTTAATCTGAGATCACTATTTGTGACCAAACCAATTAATGTCTATCAAACGCAAAGGCGGCTCTTTAATCTTCGAAAGGTTAACACACGAATAAAGTGTGGTGTAGGTCATCTTCATAATGTCCTTAGTAATTGCATCTGTGCGGGTTGAACTTACCCATCGAAAGGAGATACAGGTGAAAGCACCCACGACATGGCAGGAACTTGGTTAACCTCTCCATAAAAAAAGTCACGATTCCAAAGTCAAGATCCCTGATGAGGCACCATGTCCACCTTCCGGTAGTCCGTACATCCCATCCTTGCTGTCAAGTGGCCATTGTTTTGCCGTTTGCCAGCTCTTCTGACGTCACTCTCAGAGCACCACGTCTCTTCTCAGAAGGCAAGCGAGTTCGGTGTTGGTTTCACATTGATAAAATCTGTTCAGATCTCGGCACCGTACATCATAATGTACTATATGGTCGACAACAACAGCTCTCGCTTCCTCTGTCTAAGTCTACCAACGCTGGCCATCAACTCTCCGAGCATACAAGTCACTTCAGCAGCTTTGTTACTTGCACTCCTGATGTGATACCAGAAAGTGAGCTTTTTGTCTAGCGTCTCGCCCAAATACTTGGGCCGTCTACTGCCCACCTGTGAGTCTTTATTAGTTTATTAGTCAACTAATAACTTTAGTTGACTAATAAACTAATAAAGACTTTAATAACTTTATTAGTCAACTTTATTAGTTGCCCTTTGATCATTTCTGTACCCACCTGAATATTTTTGATTTAAAGTAAAGGAATTAAGGAAGGTTTAACTACTGTAAGCAGTTTTATATCAACCGAGTTTTTAACAAAAATATTCTGTATAACTATATTTTCAAAAGAAAAGTTCGTATTTTATCTGGAATCCTCTTAAAGAAAACTTTAATATGGGTCTTGATCTTTGGCAAGTCACCAGGACAGGTGTAGGAATGCACTGTTACAAAAATGTTACCACTTTAAAACACACACTCTATGTTTGGTTGTACATTAACAATTTAACTACCACATATTAAATAAATAATAATTAGCTAAACTAATAACCGAAGTAGTTCAATTTATTGGTTATATTAATATAAAGTGGGTTAAAATCTTACCATAGCTGGAAAAAACAGTGTAATACAAAAAACTGGTAACTTTTTCATTACTAATGAGTTAGTTTGCTCCAAACGATGTAAAACACATTGCTATCACAGTTTATAAAACTTGCAAAAACCCTCCAATGTAAGCACAAAACTTTTTTTATTCGTCTACTTTGACTATCTGAGCTTCAAGGAATAGAAGTGTCATTAAACTTACATACTAGATATCAAATGAGTATCAAAACAGCACTGTTCATCTGACATTTTACAATGTCGTGCTTTACCAATCCACTCATTGTGTATAGTCATTGCTATGGTTATTAGCTATTGCTTTCATGCATCAATTGCCCGACACAACTCATCTTCTTTTTCAATTATTATGCATTACGAGTGCATAACACTTAAGTGCAGCATCCACTTAGAAACCTCACATAAAGTATTATTGACTATAAAATGAAACGTATTCCTTCCTGTACTCTAAACTGAATGGCCAATAAAACTTATATGAATGAACGTTGTACCAAAATAGACCTACATAATGACTTAGTAAAGCTATTGACAAAGAGACATCAACGAGTCTTAAATTGCAGGTATTTGTGAAAAATGTTAATAGCCAGTTACTATTTCTAGTTTATGTTTTACCACATTTAATACTAGGCATTCGTCCCTAATTTAAGTATAAGTTACTCATTTGATATTCACTTCTACTTCTACAGGTAATTAATTACTTGTATCATATATTATTTCATATATTTCTTACATGTTAAAGCCACCTTTTTAGTTTTTGTGTTGTAAAAATCACTTGTTTGTGTACACCAGACACCAACATTTGCGAAAAAAGCAAATAAGACATTTTTTCATGAAATAGATAAATAAATCAAAAATATAAAAAATAAAACAATATTGTTTAATAATGTACCTTATATGTAACATACCCGAACTATCTATAGTATAAAAGTAATTTGCAACTGATTAAAAGTTAATCGACTAACTAATAATAAAATAGAAAAATACATATCGTAGGTGTAAACTTAAGAGTCTTCATCACCTTTGGCAAAATATCCTTCGTACACTCTGATTTCCATTACAACTGTCCTAGTACAGTCAGGTGCGCCCAACTATGGCGAGGGGTGAGGCGCGGGTACGTTTCTAAAAACATGGGACTGCGACGTCCAACACACGCACGCGCAGACTCGCTACAATGAGAGTTTGGCCAGTCCGATGCTGCTGTAGCGTCGTCCTGTCTACATTTGAAGAGTATTTTAAATTATTATTAATACTAGGCTCAAACTTTTCCATTTCAATACAGCCGATTAAAATTTTACAGCGATTACAATTAATTAATGGTTTTCAATTATTATATTAGTGATAGCGTTTGAACGGAACCTCCGATTTAGATTTAATTTAGGTCAGGGGTGTAAGGCAGTATCTACTTGAATGAGTTCGCGAACCAGAATGATCAGACAATACAGTAACGAAACAAAATAAATAATTTTAAAATGATGGGACTAAAGCAATTATTTTCTTTAGAATAATCTGACGCAACGTATAGAGGCAACCCTCGCACACCAAAAACAATTAGTTGACACCCACTAACAAAGGACATAATCAACCTCTTGTAATGTATGCTAAATTGCGTATAGGGCCTATATTGATAATTTTATTCGAACTAACCGAATTATGAAAGAGTTAAACGAGTTACACTCGTATACTTATAACTAGTATTATATTTAATTAAATAGCCTAATTAAAATTACAATTTTGTTTACTAATTGCTTGGAAAAATTAAGTTGTTTTCATTTATTTTTCTAGTCCCAGTGTTTGAAAGTCGAAACATCTAGCTGTGGTTTTCGGTGCCGCTCTTTTACAATAGTACGTTAAATTTGTAAAGCATAGTGGCTTCACTGGATTTTACTTTTAAGTTTTTTCTGTAAAGCAGTATAAAATAATTGTAATTTGAATAATATGCGAACGTACCGCTTTTCTCTCAGACCATGGAAGGCTCTAATTAAATATTGGTCAATGAGACTCTGGCCCAGAGTCTAAGAACAAAATACATAATTAAAGTAATTAAATATGATCAGCCGATCATAATAATTTGGAAAATTCAAACGCAAATGTCGGTATTTTTATTAGAACAACTATAACAAAATATTCGGATGATGATGAAATATGCCCAGCGATGAGATAATTTTTCCCTCCTAAAATTATTAACAGAACTGCCTAAGATTTATTTGCATTTTAATTGCTTCATCATCACGTTATCCTATTGAAAACTGAACAAATCAGTGTAGGCCCTACCAAATTTCAACTCTCTTGCGTAACGAAAAAATTGGAGGATTAGGCTAGTGACGAACTAGTGAGAGATTTGTCTTTTAAGGCGGCGACTCACTACCTGACTTTTCACCGGACCGAGCACCGCACAGAGCATTGTACCGAGCAAAACCAAACAGCAAGTCCGGAAGTGTGTCAGCAGGGGTCCGTACATCGGGCCGAGCGCTCTGGAGGTGGTTTTCTGGCGAAACATCAAAGAAAAGATTGGACAGGTGTACGGTTCGATGTACGGTAGTGTGTCTAGGTAAATTTTGCTCCGTACCGAGCGTGGCCCCGAACGCCCGGGATGGAAAGCCCCTCCCTTCTCCACCCCATCGTCTAGCGCCCTATGACTTACGCTCCCTATATCTCTCTAAACTTCCTTCACCTCGCTTGGTGGATCTGTCCGGTACGATGCTCGGTCCGATGTCTTGTTCGGCGAAATGTTCGTAGTAAATTTACGTCTCTTTACGATGTAATGTCCGGTACGATGCTCGGTCCGATGTCTTGCTCGGCGAAATGTTCGGAGTAAATTTACATCCGTTTACGATGTAATGTACGGTACGATGCTCGGTCCGATGTCTTGCTCGGCGAAATGTTCGGAGTAAATTTACGTCCCTTTACGATGTAATGTTCGGTACGATGCTTGGTCCGATATACGGTCCGATGGAAAGTCCGGTAGTGTGTCGCCGGCCTTATAAAAAGGAATTTCCTTCACTTCAGGTGGTATCAAGCGGAATCGTATTTCGCGCACTTCCGGTGTTGCAGTATTTGTAAACACTGTCATTAGAAAAATTTATGAACGGTTTAGGCTTTGAATCTCATCTGTGATGGGTTGAAAATACACTTACACATTACTAGTTGTCTGTATTATGTACTGTAAAAACCATTATAGTGCAAATGTAATGGTACTGCTCGTCTTGAGTACATAAAAAAAAAAAAAAAAACCTATCGCCAATGAACCATTGTGCTGGATGTATAAACATACGTGTTCTAAAATTCAATTGTACGAGTAATTTAGATGGATAAAGAAGCATCTATATATTAATACGCAAGCATGTTTCATTTCCTCATTTTTTCTCAGCTCGTGTGCATCGTAGGATAAATCTGCGCATACCGTTAGAAAGGTATAGTCCTGTAGATGAGCAGAATCACATTCTGATTCACATCGGACTCCAGGGCTACGCCCTACAGGCTTTCAAAGTTCCAATGTTAATCTTATGGAGAAGGAAAAATTGAATGAATCATAAGACAGCTGTTGCAAAACAAATGCTAGAAAATTAAGCCGCGTTTACACCGGAGTTGGAGACCGGAATTGCAGACTTTTATCGGCAATCTCGATTGCAGACGCTAGTTGCAGACAGAAGTTTGCAGCTTGTGCTTGCAATTGTACACAGTTTGTTTCTGCAACCGCAACCTGCAACCGAGCCATCAGTCACTGTGTATAATGCCGATTGGTGGGAAAAGAAGTGACGTAGTGACGTAGCCGATGGGCGGGAGGGGTGATGGGGTTAGTTGCAGACTCAAGTTGCAGATCAAATAGGCGCTGCAACTCGGGTTGCCGACCGGGGTTGGCAACCGCCTTTGATCTTTACCAACTCCAGTCGGAAAACCAAAATTCGATCTCCGACTCGAAAATTTGGTTTGCAACTCCGGTCGGCAACGCGAGTTGCAGTTGTTTTAGGGCGTCTGCAATCGAGATTGCCGATAAAAGTCTGCAACCCCGGTCTCCAACTCCGGTGTAAACGCGGCTTTAGGAATAACAGATGTTTTAGTTCTAAAATGTTTTTAAGCTTCTTGGGTCCAGATGAACTGAAATTTTGATCGAATTTCAATCAAGAGGCGATCTCTAGTTCAAATAAATACGAGGAATTCGTCCCACAACATCACTGAGTGATTTATAATGCGATAATGTTTGTGTGTGTGTGCTTGTGTTAGTGAGAAAGACGACGTTTGCGAAAAGGCTAGTAGCGCCTCGAACGGGCAAATTCGCAGACCCCGTTTTTGCTCAAAATATGCGTTCGTAGTCCCCTGTTTCGGACGGCATTTTTTAACCGATTTGAATGAGAGTGGCCTTAAACTGTTCAGAAAGAGTGCCTGCGTGTCTCTTGTACCTCGTTAAATCGATATGGTTTCTTAAAATTACTTTAAAAAATTGTTGAAAATCAAGTAATTTTTCCCTTTTTTAACTGTATTTTTAGGTACTTCAATGTACGTTTTTTATGCAGGGGTGATGAAGACTCTTAACGTCGTTTGTTTATCTCAACTACAATGGAAGGGGTCGAGTTTCCTCGCATGTTGTATTTGATTTCCCAGAGGGGGTCTTAACCACAGTTTGACCATGTGGTTTCGTCTTCTAACCTTGTTTTGTATCGTTTTTCTACATCACACACACACACACACACACACACACACACACACACACACACACACAATCACACACGGCTTGCTTAACAAACAGAATTATTTTTTACTTTTAAAATATGAGAGTTCATGAAATGCTGTAAATCATTATAGTTCTGTAAAATGCGTGCAAAGTGATGGAAATTGCACTCCAATAAGAATGTTTTATATGTTTTATAAAACATTCTTTATAAGTTTTATATGTTCTGTATATTGTGAAAGTCTATTTGTTTTTAATCAATAATACTGTAGTAATAATAATCAAACAAAGGATTTTAAACCGATGGATTGTAGTAAAATTTCATAAAAAAATTGTAAAATAGCAATATGTTTGATATGGAGCTACAATGTTACTGAATTTAAAGCAAGATGGTTAAAAGATATTAAAAATATTACAAGGGAATAAGTTTAAAAAGTATGTCAGTAAAGGGTTTAAGTTTATTAAACATATTAAATATATTAAACTTATAGTTGGTAGTTTATACTGTGGGTACCAATTATGAAATTAATGATGTACAACGATGCTATTGAAATAAAATTATTTAACAAATTCAATAAAAAAAAATATTATTAAACGTTGATTTATGATGATAAAAGTCCAAATCATGTGTAATTAATTTTTCTTTTCTTTTCAATAATTTTTTTCATCCGATAAATTTTTTGCATACCCGAAACATTTTAAAAATAGGTTAACGATAGATAAGTAGGTTTTTACCTACCTACAAGCCATGTTATCTAAACTAAGTGGATAAGAGATGTTAAAAATATTAACTGCTCAACTTCCTTAACTCTGCAATAATATTAATCCTTGTACGTAAAGCATTATTAGGTTTAAGTGATGAACAACATGTATAAAAGCTACTTTTTCAGAGTTTTTTGTATCTGGAAAGGCATTTAAATTCAACTGTTAATTTATTGTTTCTTACATATATTTACATCTTTAATTTTGTATAAGTTTGACAGTAATTATCAGTACGTTTAAGTCACTAGTAAACAATATAGACGCTACTCAATCAATCGTTTAGCTATAAAGCAATTTATAATATTTAAAGGTCATTAGTTTTATACTGTTTGATATCATTATATATTCCATTGGGTGATACCATTGCAGTGTTTAAAACGCCAGACTTCGAGACCATGGAAGTGTCGTGGAATCAGATCCACGGTCTACTTGGAGCATTCGCTCAAGTAGCATAAAAATGAGTTGATAGAGTTTAGCAATGAAAGAAGTTTGTAAGAAGTAGCCTATGTAACAAGTTTTATATTAAAATTATGATAGTATAAGTTTGTAATTATTTTACAGTCATATTAATATAAAACGACCAAGCTTCAAAATTATTTTAATATAAGTTTGTAATAATTTTAAAGAAAAAATGGTCAAGTCATATTAAAATATTTTTAAATAAGTCCATTAAAACGTTATCGAAATTAATTTAATGTAAGTTTATAATAATTTTCAATCTTTTTAAAGCAAACAATCAACTATTTAAGTGGAAGACTAATTATATTAAGTTTATGTTGTATTCTAGTGGTGTTAAAAATAAAAATTCAAATTACATAATACGTTTGACAACATGAAACTTTTGACATTTTTATAAAATTAACAAAACACCTGAAAAAGGTCAATTTGGAAACTTTTGACATTTTTATAAAATTAACAAAAAACCTGGAAAAAGGTCAATTTGTATGCTATTTCAAATTTGGGCAACATTTTTACTCTGATTTACGTAGCCCCCTAGTGCCCTAGTGAAAGCAGATTTGTAAATGTGTAAGTAGTAAATAAAACACCTCCTGGTACATTTCAGGTGGCTCAAAAATAAAAACCGATAGGACATTGAGTGAGAGGTTATGGGTTTAAAACCCTGACACGAGTAAAGAACTTTTTTATGGTTTTTCGAAATTTTTTTATCTTTTGGTGAGCAAAAATACATTATTATTAAATTTTGATGAAAAAAATTGTTACCAATCCATATTACAATGTTAAATTTGATTGCTAACTCATTATAAAATGAATAAAAACTCGTATTAAAATAAGATGATAATAATTTTAAAGTTATAACAAACTTGTTGGTAAGACGCTTCGAAATATGTAGGAATTGTTGAGCGACGTGACGACAGTTGAAGGAGTGACACCTCACCAATGTTTTGGGGGGTGGGGGGGAAGGGGGGGGAATGGTGGGGGGAGGGGGGGTGCGAAAGTTCCCTCACATGACGGTGATTTCCCCCAGGAAGTATCTCAGCCTGTTTTACCGCAGCGGTGGCCCCTAACCAACTTGGGCGACAACGGGATTACCGAGGTTCATTTGGAAACCACTTTCATTGGGTTAGGCTTCATTTCCGGCACAAAACAGGGGAAAAAGTTATTTCTGTTTATAACTATAGCAATCATTTGTACAGTGAAGTTACGATTGTTTGAGAGTAGAAGTAATAGTGCATAAATGATAATCTCAAAGTAAGCTATTTTTAAAAAGTTGAGTTTTTCAATTAATGTTCCATTCTGGATCCAGCTGCAATTTGGCTGTTTATTATATAAAGAAAATTTTATTCAAAATTTACATCTTTTTACACATTGTAAACTGCCAATTGACAAAGAATAATGAACAAAAAATTTGAATAGTAGGATTTAACATTATATAGGGTGGTTTTTCTGTATCTTGACTGAATATTTTTCTGCTGTCAGCGCCACTGTATGTAGTGATTTACATTCAAGATTAAACTTTTTCCACATTTCTAGTACATAGTAGGGTAATGTGCCTCTTGCCCCTATAAGAATTCCACAACCGGTTAACGTTAGAGATGCAAAAGACCTGGGTTTGGACATTTCCCCATAAAAATTGATATAATGTCATGGTCATTTCATTTCACAAAATAAGAATTTTCATCCGATTTTAAGGTATTTGGAACACTGTCATAAAATTTAAATTGTTTTTGCCTTTGTAAATACGTGTTACGGCTAATTATCCACATTTAAAAAATGGTGGTTATAAGTGGTAATACATTTACTTATATGTTTGTAGATGGTTTTATTTTTTAATATATATATAATATTTTATAATTTAGGTTGAATATAAAATAATAACAAAACTCGTTAGAAATTTGAAATTTAATTATAACGCACTTTAATAATTATTGTTATTGTTTTATTAATTATTCTAGAATTAATACAACAATTCTTTAGTCTAAAAAGTTAAAAATGTCATTGTTTTTTGTACTCAGATATAAATAAATAAGACTAATGTAGTTCCCTACAGTTGAACTTGTAAACCAGTCTTAGCTTTTTACTTTAATGCAAAACTCAACCACGAGTCGAAACCTTTCAAAAGTTTATATTTAATATAACTTTACTTTTTAAAGGAATTGAAAGTCAACTCTGAAACAAATAAATCTATGAAAAAACTAATTTTGCATTCTCAACTTTTCCATCCAAGAGAGTACACATTGAACTTTAGTATTTGTTTAAAATATATTCTCCGGAACTTGTTACTTTTTTAACAAAGTTTACAGGAAAGAAACTCAAGATGAAATATATTGAAGAGGTTTTTTATAAAACAAATTCTGAGTTGTTTCTCAAACAATCAACAAAACATCACCACTAGCTCTATCCAATAATTTAAAGGAAAAATATTTTGAAACCCCCTGTGAAGCATATATAGGTGCTCGGCAAATTTTAATTACTTTTGTTTGATACCAAAAAAGGTAATATAAATGAGGTTTATTAATATTTAAAATATTTTATAACAATATATATTAATCATGTTGGACATGTTGGATATTGTTCTATAATTGGAAAAAAATAAGAGATCGAAAGTTATCACAAATTAATTATTTCTTGATTAATTATTTCTTAATTTCTTTGTCGGAAAATCCCAAAATGTAAACAAAACAGATATGACAAATATAATAAATCATCTAATCAGATTGTTAAGTAAGATTAGTAGTTGCGTTAAACGGGTTTATTTGACAAAAGCTCGTTGGAATTTATTTTTTTTCTACATTAGGGTGGAATATTAAAGTCATTTGTTATTCCAAATTGAAATTTCAGACTTAATTTTTATAGATATATTATATTATTATCGATGTAACTCCTATATTTATTTAATTTGGCTAAATACCAGTTAAATAAACGGTATCAGATAACTGACACATACTTTCTCCCAAAACATGTGTTAAAAGCTTTAAACATTAATGTCTAGATGACTCTGTAGGATAGCTACCAGCTGAGCAGCGCGAGCTTGACCCTACGCGCATCTGTGACTTTTAACAACGTACTGCGTTTACCGCTAAACGAAAAATTGTATTTTCTCCTCAACCACTTGACGTAGAGCAATAATTTAAAGTACTGGATTATTTAGTTTTTTGAGCTTGATTTAATGGTTATAAGTAAAATTTATTTTGAGACAACAGCTATTTTAAAAATCAAAAAAATTGATTTTTTAAACACTTTTTACTCCATAACTTTTGAACGCGCATTTTCTCGGAGATGCGGGTGGTGTCATTTTATCCACCATTTTAAGCTTAATAAACCACAAAATTTTAATCAAAATCGTTAGAGCCGTTTTTGAGAAATTTTGATTTTTGACGATTTTTGAGGGTTTTTGGGGGTAAAATACCCTTAAAAATAAAAAATTCAAAAAAATGAAAAAAACGCCTGGAATTATCGTGGATTTGGACCTATATACCAAATTTCATTAAAATCGGACCATTAGGGCATTCTCTAGCTCTGTTTACATCCTGACACACACACACACACACACACACACACACACACACAGACATCACTCCGAAAACCACTTTTTTGGACTCAGGGGGAACCATAATGGATAAATCCACCAACAACTCAAATTCGAAAATTTTGACGAAAACAATACTTTCTCCATATACTATGGTATAGGGGGAGAAAGTAAAAGTAATTAAAATTACTGAACAATGATTACAACTATTGCAAAATTTTTCTTATATATAAAATCTAAATTATGAAAAGAGTTACCGCAATCTCCGCAATAATGTCACCGATTGGCCAAGGTAAATCGAATTTGTGGTTTGCCACTGTTCCATTAATATCAATTGCAAGCTTTAATTTGGAACCATTCTTTCTAGTACTCGTTCACCAATAAAAGCATAATTTCCAACGCGAAATCTATAATTTTTTTCTCCCAGTTATTGAACATTTAAAAAAATTTATTAGTATTATTTAATTTTTTTTATAAGTGACTGCATTGTATAAGTTTAATGTAGACTTTAGAGCACAAAAGTGATAAAACTAGATAATAGCAATATTTTAGAGGTTCTGAAAATTTAAATTATGTTGACGATACGCATTAGAAAGCTGAAGCATCGGACCAAACTTTGTTTCCAACCCGATTTGAACTATTCAATGATTTAATATACTTTAATTTGCGACCTACGTAGACGACAGATTATATTACATGATCAGCTTTATAAAATGGAATAAAGCAACTTAATTGTTGTGTGCTAAGAAACAGATGTATAGGATCAAATGCCTCCAAAAAATACTGGTGTGTTTGCTGGTTACATAAACCCATTTGAAATCTATTTTGTTTATAATATCTTGTATCTAGTATATGAATCTGGCGTATTAATTGAAAGTAATATTTTATTTTTAGATTATCGTATTAAAAGGTACAGTTTGTTCATTATCTTTTATTTAGACATATTTTTAGTATTGCTTGGAAATATTTGTGTTTATAAATCTTATCAAAGAATATTTCCTAAAAGTGATTTTATTAGAAATAACTTCTATGATTTACATATTTGATTGTTGACATTGTAATTAAAAATATGATTAGAGCTAATATCATTCTATTTTTTCGATGAGTGACAAGGAAATAATTAATTACACTGCTACAAAATAACTATGATTCATAATACTGTATTTCAAATTTGATCAAGGAATTAATTGAACTATTTGTATATTTATGAAAAATACAATGTATGACAGCAGAAAGTATATGATACCTTACACCGCGAGTGAGCGTAAGTTAATATATAATCATCAAAATCCAATTAAAACAGTGTAGGCAGTACAGAGATTCATCGTTAAATAAGATACCTGTAATGAATAATAGCAGTACAGATTTGTGTCCGTGGTATTCATAACGCCACTTATCATTGTCATGGTACATAACCTGAAACTACAACCATTAGGCTAAGCAGTTCTCCCAACCAAACTAGGTTACCAGCACCCCCGGACTATTGTATCTCGTGTCATTGTCTATACGCTCCAAAACTCAAGAAATGAATTCCTCATTAGTTCAAAAATCTAATTGTAATTCAAGTGACTTACATTTTTTTAAAGTTGTTTTTACGATAGTTTTTAAGTAACTGCTGTGACTGCGCTATAAATTAGGGAGGTTATTTTTATGTGTTACAATGATGTTTTAGTGACCACCTAAAGTTGCTGCTTTATTGAATTTGCCCTGAAAAAAAAACATTGAAAGTGTGAGTTTGTTGAATATCCATATTTACTTTTGAATATACATATTCACTATAAAACACATAGAGCAAAATATTTGATTTCTTTAGCTAAGAAAGTATAACGGCCGAAAAATTTCAGCCCTAGACTTTCCGGCTTGAATCCAATGGAAACCGGTAGGTGTTGTGAAGTGGTTGCCTAGCAACCGGAAAGCAAGTAGTGAATCCCGCTAGGTTGGTTAAGGTTATGTTTCATCTGACAATATTTTTTAATTTCTTTAAATTATATTGCATATTGAAAGTGTTGAAAATATTGATCGTAACTTGACCAAATACGTTTTACCTACTCTCGATCGTTTGAAACGTTCTCGACTTCGTCTCGAACCTGAAACACGATCTCGAGGCCGGAAAAACGTCATTTTCGGCCCTTGTAACGAAGTATACTATTGTTATAAATCTATTTGTTGAACTCCAATTACAGGATATTATCTTTTTCAAACCATTAGATTTTTTAAAACGCATGTAATAAGAAACAGTTAGAGGTTTATAAGAAAGAAGTACGGTGGACACTTTAGAGAGAGGGAGATAGAGATAGAGAGTGAGTGAGTGAGAGGGGTGAGGACCCATGGAGGAGTTACTGTCAGAAACAGTTGTCGTTCAAGATTTATTAACTTAAATTCTTTCTTTCCTCTTTTGTTTTGGCCGCGTATGTTATGACATAAAAGAAAACTGATATCCACTTTCTGAGATATTATATCCAAGGTATGAAATTGTCAGTATTCCTCAGATATGATGTATGAAAATTATTTTAAAATTGTGTGGAGTGTTTTAAATTTACTAAAATAGATTGATTTTAAAATTCCGTACTAATCCTATGCTTCACAAAATATAACACTTTTTACGTGTTTTTTCGTTATAGCTTTATTATTAATTTTAAAGAAAGTAGAAGATTTTCATTGATTTCAGGTGACGTTTCTAAGGTGTGATTGTCTCTAACCGTAATCTCCATATAGGCTGCAGCTGAGTATCCAGGTCTACAATGGAGCGCCGCGCCGCCGCCGAGTGGATGAATCTGTCTAATGGACTGAGCATCCAGACATGAGCATTATCATATAAATTGCTTCCATCCTACTTCCCCGCCTCAAGGTGTGATTGTCTCTAACCGTAATCTCCATGTAGGCTGCAGCTGAGTATCCAGGTCTACAATGGAGCGCCGCGCCGCCGCCGCCGAGTGGATGAATCTGTCTAATGGACTGAGCATCCAGACATGAGCATTATCATTTAAATTGCTTCCATCCTACTGCCCCGCCTCAATGCTGCGGATAATACATTATAAACACTATCCAAGGTTGAAAATAAACTTACTTAAAAGATAATCTATGTAAAATAACTCTTCAAAGATATTTAAAATTTAAATAATTTAGTTTAAAATAAGTACTTGAAATTATGTGCAGCTTCAGGACACATAATTGAAGGAGATTCTTTTAAAAAAGATTGAAAGATGATCAAATGTTTTAAAAGATAAGTAATAAGGGGGAGAATCATAATGAAAGTACTTTTTTCTTAGCACATAAAAACATTGTTGGGCAAACTATTAACTCTGGACGCTAGTAAGACAATATTTGCAGTTCAAGTCGAACCCTCCTAGTATTTCATTAATAATTCCGTCTAAGTTGAAAGAAAAATAACCTATTACTCTTCTTATGCCAAACACTAAGCCATACTTATACATTTATTACTTATACATGATTCACGGATAAGAAATCAAAAACAAATATAACAAAGTTTTTACCTTACACCTTTTTACCTTTTTCATACAATAAAAATATACGAGGTGGCCCGTGCGCAAATTGCGCATTTTATGATTCTGTATGAGTGTGAAACTCATCTACAGTATATGAATGTTGATTATGAAGTGACAGAGATCTATTTTTGTTTACTATCCAGCTTTTAAATATCATCTGAAGGTAATCAGCTGTTAAATTACAATTCACATTAAAGAACTTGCAATAAAATTTGGTCAACATTTTAAAGCGCCCTCTAGAAATAAATTAAAGGCGAGGGGGGCGAAGCCCGAAACAATATGACCTTTTTAATTACGATTCGTCACTGCGGTATATCCTAAGCTTTAAAATGACACCTCAATCTTAAAAATCGGTTCAGTAGGTCGTGAGAAAAAGGGACGTAACAGACGAAACCCTTATAGAAATAAGAAGATAGATTAACACAGAAAAAACCTTTTTTTTCCCAAGATTAATAGTAGGCCTACTTGAAACAGGGATGAATTCAGCAGTTTTATTTGTATTTGTAGCAGTACCAGAACAGTTATTGAAATAGGAAAAAGCTACTCGTAAATCCTCTGGAGTCTGCTGATGGTTTAAAAAGACGGTTGTATTACAGGATTCTGTCAGATTCCACCGACGAAAGAGAAAACCTTTACGAAGCAGGGGCTTCACGCCTGCTCTCTGTGCACAAATACCGGTGACAAAAACATCCTCCAAGTGCAAGACAGGGAAGTAAAGTGCAGCTTTGTACAGTTTTGGCACAACATCTTGCAACATAGCATACCCAAAAATATTAAGATCAGTAATTTTCACAAGGTTTAGATTATACTTTAAACTATCCAATTTTAAATAAGTTATAATAAGAGTAAGTAACAAATATTTAACGTTAAATTGCTATTATGTTATATGCTATTATGTTATGAAACAATGGTACAGTTCACAACAAAAACCACCGTATCTTAACAATAAACTACAAAGTGACATGGACTAATTTTAAAATAAAACATTCTCCACTGTTGTAGTCCATTAATGTTGAATAAAATAATGGTTAAAACAATTATAACACTTTTTTTATATTGTTACATAATTCTAAAACAATTTTATAAAACTGTTTAGAATGATCAAAACTCGAGTGATTACTTTGTTGGCTTTATTCCTGTTCAAATCAACCAAAGATCCATAGCAATTATCTGATAGCCACCCAGGGCAGGGAGGGGGGGTGGGGGGAGGGCGCCCTGGGACCACAACTCTGTGGTAATTGCTCTATTCACCTCCTGCAAAGATATCTCCTCATTATTATAATGAGTTTCATTTAGATAACCCATAACTAATATCCCCGACATCACTTTTAAAACTCACTGGTAAGTTATGGCCCCTTAGTTGGTCAAGATTGCTTCTATTCTCTCAAAAAAGGTCACGTGGCCTTAGAAATAGCCAATATGCAGAAAATCCTACAGTCTTGATATTTGATAATATGCAGGACATGGAGTGAGCATTTTTTTTACGGTTACACCCAAAATAGTAAACCTTTAAACTTTTTACTTTAACCACGCAAAGTGCACCAATGAAAGGTACAGTTAATCGGCAATTTGGCAAAACCAACTAGAACTAAAAACAAAGTTTAAATATTATAGTTATTAATTAATAGTGAAACTTACGTATTTCGTAGGAAAAAAGTTAAAAAATATTGGTAGTTATATAACGGAAGGCCCCATTCAATTGTGTTATACATATGGCTTTAATGTAAGTTTGGCATCCTGTCATTTCTCTTTCCAGAACTTCATTCCCGGATTGAGCTATGTAATATACTAAACGGGAATATACATAAAGTTAAAAGATATCAATATATCTTTGTTTATATATACATTACCGTAGTCAATTTTTTATACGTAACATTGATGGCTCTATTATATGATCTTAGTGGCCGAAGAAATCTTCAAGCTAACTACTCTTCCACGTATTTTTACATATCACTCCTTTTATGTATGTACAGTGTAAATAATATTTTATAATATTGTAAAAAATGAAGTTTGTTTTAGGTATTTTATTTTATTTGTTTTTAAAGAAGTATAATTTTTCTCGGCTAGAGGACCTGTCAGAAGCAAATATCACTTTGATGAGAAAAGTTTTGGACTAAGCTCAAGTTGTTACTTTGTTCAATCAATGAGTTGGCAGATGCACAAATATAAGTTGAAGGCTGAACATCTGAATAAATAAGTAGTTTCGTAACTAATCTTATTAACCTAGCATAGAATTAGAATTTTTTCGTAATTTTAAAACTGAATATTTTTGTAATTTAATTAAATGTTAAAATGTAATTACTTATAATACTAAGTATCAATCACATGCAGGCCTAGCAGATTGTCTACTGCCCTTAATCCCTGACCGGATGCAGAGTTGGCAAGGGAATCAAAGGCGTGGAACAGAAAATGACTGTACATACAGGTAGACATAGTTTATTTTGGCCAGCTAGAGAATTAAACCTTTAATAATTTAATGATTTTAAGAATTCAGTTAGCTTTGAGAGGTAGTTAGAGTTTAAATGAACTTTGGTTGTTTAGTTTGGAATGTTATTAGTTTATATTGAAACCATTTTAATATTTTTTTATCAACGCCCAATCACTAGTGTAACCTTGAGCTGGGTTTCCACCCGAGATTTATCTTAAGAGTTAGTCGTCTGTATTATGTGAATGAAAGAAGAAATCCATTTGTACTGAACACTAGATTAATCCCTTTTCTATTACTTATTATAAAAAAAACGTAGAATCTCTTTAACTTATAATAATTGGTTAAATGTTACCGTTACGCAACGTAACACTACCCAACTGATTCAGATGAATTACAAATTCGTAACGTTCTCAGCTGCATTGAATTGAGCTCAATATGGTACGAAGTGATTCTATTGGCAAAACTAACATAAAAATACAATTGCCTCATTTAAGTTTTAATTTTACTGTTAAAAATGAATTGTTCACTCAGAAGACTACCTAGTGTTTTATTTACTGGCCACCTCTACGAACAGCCTCCCAGTTGATGGACTCGAACTTCACCATCCATACAAACTGGACTTCCTCCTGGGACGCTTTTCAAGGTCGGAACCATTTCATGATAGATGACCCGACCGTAGCGGTAGGTGGTATGAATCTTCCTCGGAAGCAGTGGACTATACTCAATCGTTTCCGCACTGGAGTGGGTAGATGTAATTATTGGAAGCACAAATGGGGAATGACACAAGTCCAGTCATGCGACTGCGGAGCAGAGTATCAAACTATGGAACACATAGTCGAAGAGTGCCCACTGAGTGCCTTCCCCGAAGGATTGGCCGGTCTGCATAGCTCAAGTGAAACTGGGCTGCAATGGCTTAGCGCCCTGGATTTAGCTCTATAAAGAGAGATCTATTTTTTTTTATTATTTTAGTGTTAAGATTTTTACTTATACTGACTTAGGTGCTCTGCACCGCAGAATTTATTTTATTATTCTTAAACCATGGTGGCTGGCTGAATGAGCCATACGATATATATATATTTACTGGCCATTCTAAAATGCATGCAATTTTATCTAGAACTACCGATATACGAGTAACTACGAGTGAATGTTAATATTTAATTACACACAACTGGCAAATGTAATATAAAGTGTCAACTATAAATAGCAGTTAAACTTTCTTGCAATGACAATATCTACAGTATATATTTGCATCATGTTCCTAGAACGTTTTTGGTAAAATATATTTTATTTGTGTAATCAAACGGCAGTATATTATGTTGTTTTATAAACTCTCGGATCTGTGTTTAAACAATACTTTGTACAATGCAATATTCGAGTTTGGGCAGTCCACTGTAGACAATAGGCTGCTTTAGTGACGTCACAGCGGTCAAAGTCATCAGTCCCGTCCGTATTTGATGGTAAACTCATTTGGGTGTTCGTTGTCAAAAGCATGTGTCAAATTATTCCTCTGTTGCATGGACACAGGAAAATGTTGGTTCACCGGGCACCACGGACCACTGTATATTGGAAACATGCAACGTGGCTTGGGTATTTTGGATTTAAACTAATAAATGTAATATTGCGAACAGTGGGTTGAGAATCACTATTCTCATTATTTCAAATAAAAACTAACATAAAAGTGCTTATGACTAGAATGGATATACTCCTCAGTTCGCTGTGTAAACTTTGCAAAACTAGTTAGTTTAATTGGACGAGAGATGGACAACAAGTGACAAGCCGAAATTAGAATAAGACAAAATTAAATTTCCCATTAGTAATATTGGATATACTAAAAAAATATAATATTTTTTGAATACATAGGTTTTTGTTAAGACGCTAAAGCTTATTTGTCCATAAAATGACTATTGGCGATTTGAAATAAAACTCACAAAGTTATTTTTGCAAAGTAGGTCACCTGATACTTAGATAAATATTTTCTTTGAGATTCGTTTAAATGAAAAATTGTCAGAAGCCAACGAGTAGAGGGGTTCTTTGAACACAAAACCAATAAGGATTCAATCATTAAGACCTAACTAAAAGTGATTTCGTGACATTATCCATAATTGCCTTATGTTTTTAAATGACCTAAGGAAAAAAAATGTTAAAATCTGTTGTATTCTTTCCTAGGGGAACATATTGGCTATTAATCAGTGTAATTTTATGACTAAACCTTATTTAGACTCCTCCACTTAATTGGAAGTACGGTAGGTATGTATATTTATTAGATGGAAACCAAACTTCTTACCCACTGTATGTGCAAAAAGCAACTTTCAACTTATATTTTCTCATGACTATGTATTATACAACACCATAAAAACACATTTCATACGTAGATTACGTGTATTTTAGACTATTTAAAACATTATACCAGAAATTATATTAATCTAAACAGTTGGGCCTACACTAAATTAATTCAGAATAAATCTTACGATATTTTAAAAGTTGTATTTGTTACTTTTAACAACAAAACTGTAAGTTGTATTTGTTACTTACAGTTTGGAGTTTCACTTTCTCAAACAAACACTGAAGACGTATATGTTATGTTTAATTTCTATCAGTAAAAAATTTTGTTAGTGTTTGTGTTGTGTGTAGTGTCATTGTGTTAGTGTATTGGTGTTTAACTGTACGTCAGTGTTGGAGTGTGTTTGTTTTGGGAATTAGCCTGAGAAACTTTGGCTTCCGGCTGTTTAAACATTTTACTTCTATGTATGGGTTAATATAAGAAATACAAAATTTGAAATATTGAATCCATTAAATAAATGTGGAGTTGTATACTATTGTCTAGGATCGCATTTCATTTTCATGTTTAACGCTTGCTAATTTAAGAGTTTGATATTATATTGAAACAAGTCCTTACACTTTTCTGATAAAAAACTAGATGCACACAGCAAAAAAGATCGAGGTAAATAAAAGTAACGAAACTTAGTAAGGACCTTCTTCGGTGAAATTTGAACACTCACATCACCACCTAAGTGTTGATGTGAGTGGTTCCGCTCGAAAAGATCTCGAAAAACTTTATAATTTAATTTGCACAATTTTACTCCTTGTATCTGAATTTATTGAAACTAATTAGTGTACGGTAAAAAACGATCAACCTTGTTACTATCTAAGGTTGACCTATTGTTAGATAACACGATTAAGACCTTAATGACAAATGACAACTGGATAAAGTATTGGGCGTTTTAATTTAATCTAGCGTTTGTCAGGATCGAACCGGCAACGTTTGGGTTCGAAGGCGAGCACTATATCCACTAAGCTACACAACATATAATCATTCATTGTGAATAGCCACCGGAACTGCGTATTAATTAAAATATGGTTACATACCAATTTCCGTCACAGCAGTCCAATCTTGGTCCAGAGTGGATGACCCGGGTTTCGACCCTACTGGGTCATAATCATATCCATTTCAGGGACTCACATTAAAATTTGTCGGTCGTGATGACTTCGTCAGTTATACAAAAAACACATAACACAGTTTTTACACACATCATGACTACACGCACAAACACCTAGGCCTAGGGACGAATACGAGCGTGGCGAGACAACCGGTAACTCTGCACTGCACTGACCGTTCCTGTACTGTCCGCCGCCGTGTCTTTGTTGGATGGACTTTGACCCTTTGTTGATAATTCGTTCCTTGGTCCTACTGCCTTTGTATTTTGTTCGAATCTTACTATACTATCGAAAAGGGTGTTGGAATTAAAATTTAGCTGTTCGTTCAGTATTTCATTGGGATTGTTTTTTAGAGCTCTGAAAATATAAAATTCTTCAAGTGTGTCCATGGTTTTATTTTTTGGGCAGACATTCAAAATCTCGAAATTATTTTTATCTGTGGAGTGACATTCATCTAACAGATGCTGAGCAAAGCTGGATTTCTGTTGTTTCAAATGGGGTTTTGGTACATGCTCAGAAATCCGTTTTTTAAATGGTCTCCCTGTTTGGCCTATGTAAAATTTTGGGCAGTCTGTACAGTTTATTTTATAGATTCCTGTGAGGTTGAGCTTATCTTGATCAGAATTGGAGAGGTTATTGCACATTTTTCCAATTTTGTTTGTAGTTTTGCACGATAAAATTATTCCATTTTTGTTTAGTCATCCACTCTGGATCGAAGTCATCCACAGTCATCCACATCATATGCATCCGGGTCATCCACTCTGGACCAAGATTGGACTGCTGTGACGGAAATTGGTATGTAACCATATTTTAACATATAATCAGTTATACATTTGGCGGCTCCTTCGATATTCTGGAATACGTCTACTCTAAAGAATTCACAATAAATATGAAAGTAAAAAAGGTCTGTAAAAACTGCATCTGAAGGTCAGCGTGACTGTTATTACAAATAATTCATGTTAATTTAACGTATTTGATGTTTAAGATGAATTCGAAACTGGGGTAGTGCTCTAAACACGCACTGGTGGGCTTTATTGTGATTAATTCATTATAACTATGAACTCTGACCCATGATGTAATTACGGCAGGATTATGGAAGATATCTGGCCACAACTAGTTAGTTATTGGCGTGACTTAATCGGCTGGGACGTGATCCGTTCGAACGACGGAGACAAATTGTATTCGATATGAATAGGACACGTGTAAAAGTCGTAAATTGTAATTTAATATAAAATATATTTATTCAATAACGTTGTTTAATGAGTGCGGGGAGTTATCATTACATTGCTTTTTTTTAGTTCCGGTTGTCAACATTTCCCTACCATTAGTAGAAAAATATAGATATAATCATCATATGCTTTTATTTTTAGGGTTATGTTCTATTTTTAAGAGTTGAAAAAGTAAAAAATTTACTCAATTTAGGACTAAATAATATTAATTAAGCTATCAGTAGTTCCGAGAATTTATCAAAACAGAAGTGCTGAAAAAATTTAGTTGCAAATACAGTATTGCATTTGTACAACGAAATCATAAACTTGAATATACTTTTACTTGACCACAATATCAATCATTATAAAGCTTAAAATGCCATTTTAAATTAATATTTATGTTTAATTAGCCAAAAAATTCATAGTTTAAATCGTATAAAATAAAAATAATTATTTTTTTGTAATATTTTAATTTTTTCTTGAAAAAAAGACTTATATTAATTAATAAATTGATAATATGTATATTTCAACAAATTCGGAAGACAGTGAAACACCATAAAATGAACTACTCTTGCTTTTCATCCTCGATATAAATAGGAATTTAGGAAATAAGGACACTTTTCCTTAGGGAATAAGCATAAAAGAGTGTTTCATTAAATCAACCCCAAAGGGAACGTCTAAGTGATGGGGTTTATTAGTGATAAAGACGTTTATCACTTTTTATATATAGTTATTAAATATAGGTTTTAAGAAAATTTTTATTATTGTATTGTATGCTGCTTGTATTATTTTTATGCAGGCCTAATTCATTTGTACAATATTAAGTGCGTCTTATTAGAGTATTGGTATGTTAAAAAAGGTATTTTTCAAAACATCATTGGTTATCAATGAATTAAACTGAGAATAACGTTAATATTTTAGTGGAATGTATATAACATCCAATTTAATACAGTTATTAATTTTTTATTATTTATTAGCTTAACATTTCTTTATAGAATGATACTTACTTTCAAATATAATATAAACAACTATTGCACTCGATAGGGAAAGATGGTTACATTTATTTTTGTTGCCTACGGAAGTTTCGCTTTGTCAATGTGTATACTTACCACATGCAAAGTAATTACATTAATTACCTAGACCCACTGTTAATTAGCAATGATTGGTCGAGTGGGCTTTGAAATGTTGGATTTAAGTTTAAGTTTAATTAAACAACCAGGTCAGATGAATTAAATCCTCATTTTACAGTATCTAATTTGAAGACCGTTTATAGTTATAAATTTTGAATTCTAAACTCCTTTAAAAAAGTTTTTAATTTCATGCGTACCACTGAACCTCCTGGTTTAGGAGATAATTGGAATTGAAGTTAAACTTTGCCCTTGTGTCATTTATTTATTATGGCCAAATGTCCCAAATGATAAAATAATCTAAAACTGTGTTTATAATTAAGCTGTATTATAAATATTGTAATTATATTTTTTGGCACGGTAAAATTAACCGTTGAGCAAATGCAGTCAGGTTTAATGCAAAAATATCGAAACCACTAATTAAATGTGATGAGCATGCCACAGTAACGTTCATTAAAACGGAGTTAGATCCTAATTATTGAAGTTGTATGAACACTGTTTAATAGGATATATAAGGGAAATATAAATTGGAACATATGAAAACTCCTCGCATGGCACCTCAATTGTACAACTGAATACATGAAAATTTTAAATTCATTACTTATTTGTGAAGTATACCATATAAATTGTTTGATCCTAACAATATTTTTATGATTTTTTTAATAGTGAAAGTCAAGTTTTTAACTGTCACAGTATCAACACATCGACTGAAAGCAAACATGACAAATATCCCGCATTCGGTTACGAGCTTCTTCATTCCACATATTAAAAATCAATTAAAATCTATCGTAGTTTACAACTTTGTATTTAAAACCATTGTAAGTCCAGAGATGTTAGACATAAATATTAAATTTAGAGTCAAAACATTAGCCTACAATGGATAAAAAAGAAATTCAACGCAGAAAATTAAACTGACCCAAGAGTAAGGGGATGCGCAAACGTCGATACTTACGGAGTGGCTTGAAGATAAGATAAGCCTGCACTTAAAAAATTCTTGGCTAACGATCGTAAAACTTTGCCTATAACAAGCCTAGTGAGTTACGGTAATCTGAAAAGTTTTAAGATAGAGCGACCTCGACGAGTCGCTTGATTTCACTATTAGGAAACATTACCTTTCTATTGCTTTTATAAACTTCAACCGAATAAAGATTAGGCTAATGTTCATTGTTTATATAATAAAAGAGTGCATTTAAGGGTCTAGAGAGAGAACTACTGAACGGATCGAGGCCGTTTTGGTGTCAATGGATTTCTTATGACCCCTAGATGATAGGAAAAATATGGTAACCCTCGGAAAATGCCTTATAAAGCCGCAAAATGAAAATTAGACCTTATTTAGACCAATCTAAGACGTCATTTTGTCGATTTGTTTACTGCTCCAGGTGATCCATATCTTACCCTGAAATTAGACACCACTGCTGCTTTACAAAGTGTTTTTGTAAAGAAAACAGACAACTTTTCAACTCTATCATAATTGACAGATACAAGTAAAAACAAGGGCAAGTAATGTTGCAGTGGTTTTTAAAGCAGTAAAGTAAATATTTAACAGCTGATGCTTTAATAAAATTTGGGTTGCTATTCTATAAAAAGAGTTTAATTAACATAGATGATTTAATTTATGTATTTAAACTTACGAGTTAATTATTAATATTTGTTTACACATATGTTTTATATACTATCAACTAATGAGTTTTATATTTTGAAATATATAAACATAATCTTTACATCGTAAAATTCTTCCCACCATATTTTAATCCATTGATCTTTGTTATAACTAAGTCATATAACATCCTTATATTCTTATTTTTATCCTTTGAAGATCGTGTAGGCTTTTGATTCTACATTTTTAACAGTTAGTTTATTGTTCCCACTGATATAATGGAGTACTAAAATGTGAAAATGTGGAACTATGAACTGGAAGAAATAAGTCTTGAAATGTACTACAAGAAGAAAGGTACCAAGAATAAGAAAAGGAGATGGAAATATAGTGGAAACAAAAGACAGAGAATAAACATTTTGATTAGTGTTTTATTGAAAGTAAAAAACCTACTATACGATTGTCTTAGAGGACAATGCAGTAACACTTAGTACACACAGGAATGTACTTCTATAACATTGCGTGAAAAATTCAAGTCTGATCTTGAAAGCAAGGTTCAATTAGATGCATAAACACTGTGGAAGAGCCCACAGAACGGCGATCAGTGATGGTGGTGATACCAAAACCTAATTGGGACGTTAGACTCTGCATGGATCTAACAAAATTAAACAAGAACGTAAGGAGGTAAAAATGGCAGAAATTGAAGACACACATATTTAGATTGGTAACAGTATTTCCATTTATTCCATTGCAGTTGTATGACCAATTAACTTATGGGTATAATTTCGCTCACTCACAGTACATTTAATTTGCCAGAATTTGGAATTTGTTTCTGATTTGTAAAAACCTTTAATCATTTTTTTAGTCTCATAGGCCTACTATATTGTAAAACCAATGATAGTAAGTATTATAAACTATTTAAACTTATAAGCTATTAATAATATACTATAGATCAAAGTCCTCCTGATCAAAATTAGACGAACATTTTAGTTGATCTGGACCCGAGAATTAAAAAAAAAAAAAATTATAACTGAAACATCTGTTTTTCGTGTTTTAGCAGTTGTTTTTACAACAGCTGTCTAACGATTCAATCAATTTTCCTTAATCCAAAAGATTAACATTGAAACTTTGAAAGCCTGAGGGGCGTAGCCCTAGAGTCCAACGTAAATTAGAATAGGATTCAGCTCATCTACTTCATACCCTTCTAACGGTGTGCGCGGATTTCTACTACAATGAACATGAGCTGAGAAAAAAGGAGGAAAAGAAACATGCTTGCCTATTATAGAGGACTACAAAATCGCCCAATGGTCGAAATTCGACAAAATATTTATTTGATCTTGAGATAATTATTTAAAAAAAAAATATGGATAGAACAAACTGTTTTTCTTGATTTTCTATAATTTATTATTATGTGCAATAGCTGTTTCATGATCATTCAATTATCCTCCTCCAATAAGATTAACATTGAAACTTTTAAAGCCTGTAGGGCGTACCCTCGGGGGCCGATGTGAACTAAAATACCATTCTGCTCATGCTACCTTTCAAACTGTATGCGCGGGTTTCTTTTACGTTGCTCACCAGCTGAGAATAAAGGAGAAAAAGAAACATGTTTGCCTATTAATATATTAATATATAAATAACTGTTCACATTGCTAAATAAATTAAAACATTTTAGTTTTAATACTACTAGTACATGTGTTGCTCGAAATCGAGCAATTTATTTTAATACAATACGAATGTTACTTTTATCTCTAAATCATTGACGTCCGACCAATTCAATGTTGTGAATATCTGCAATCACCAAAACTATACGTATTTACAGCTGATTATTAACAGATGTTTAAAATGCTTTATTCAATCCCAATGTTATTTAAATGGGAAATTTTGAGATTTCAATGGTGGATAACGCCTTTATTTTCCGTCAGATTCGCATCAGTTTTTGGCGGAAACAACTACAGACCAAGCCCTATCCAACGACACCAAAAACTTGAAAATCGGTTGAAAATTGTAGGAGGAGTTCTCAAGACAAAAAAACCCTTAGCGTATTAAATAAGTATAGATGTTGTCTGTGTATTAATAAATTCTGTGGCCATTTTAAAACTTAAACATCAAATTCATGAATAATCATCATGAAAATTTCCCGTCATTTTGACGGGCTATTTGCTAGTTCTCAATAATAAACATGACTGTAAAAGAAACCGTTTAATAATTTAAATATACCATGCACATTTTCTCCCTCCTAGTTAATTTATGAATGATTCTTTTTTGTAGAAAAGCCGAACTTTAAAAACTAACATATTAATTTTCATGAATTGATAGTTCATACCATATTGTAAAAGGTAATCTTCACACTACGAAGTAGTTTAATTGTAAAATATTATCACAAAAATTATATTGCAATTTTTATTTAAAATTTGAAGTTAATGGTATATTATATAAGCAAAAAATGCTAAATTCACCCCTTATTTATAGTGTGAGGAAGGGGTAGCTTTTAGCCCCTCCCCGGAAGTTTCCCCTCCCTCCCCCCTTACTCTCGGTCCCATTATCCCCTCTGCATGTTTCATGTCCTTATTAAAATATAATGATTACGCTTCCATCTGAGTTAGGTAATGGTTAATGAGGTTGACAGTTGTATCACACCGAATAATTCAATAATGGTTATACACAGTTTTACGTTGTTTTTTTTTTTATTATTTTTTTTTCATATTATGGGGCCATTTTGATATAATATTATTTGTGTTTCCGTATTTATCTTTTTCATATCATACATGGTTTTATTTACTTATGTGATTATACATTATATTTGTTTTTTTGAATCTATTCTGATTATAAGTGTTTTTTAATGATGCTTGCCTCTTATCACCTTTAATTTGTGTTCTTGTTAATAGGCTGCTTGACTTTGATAAAGAGGTAAATACAATATGTATGTATCGAATTGAGTAGTGTGAAATTGTTGGTGCTGGCTCAGTTCAAGGTCACCTGAGGGATGACGTCATCGAGGTCAATGACCTCACCGATGACGTCATCGATGACGTCATCGATTGCGTCATCGATGACGTCATCACCAATGACGTCATTTCGATGACGTCACACCCATGACGTCACAGAAATGACGTGCTGATGACGTCATCACCCCTCACGTCATCAAAATGACGTCACCGATGCCACTAAGGTCAAGGTCACGCCGAAACTTAAAATTTTTTGGCACTTTTGCCGTTTCTCGCACTACGCTCCGAGTTTCAGTCCGAGCCCCCGTGACCTTGACCACTTGGAGCGAATTTTCGACGAGAAACGGCAAAAGTGCCAAGTTAAACTCGAGTTTCTGACATGACTCTGCCTAAATGGGCAATCGGTTATCCCTCAGGTGACCTTGAACCAGCACAACACCAACAATTTCATATTACTGTGACCTTGAAAACCTAACAACGGAGCGCCGACACCGATGCGCACCCCACAACAGCCACCGAGTGACTGACTGTCAGGCTCTGTGTACTCTAGGTATATGGGGAAGTGGAGGGGGAAATCTCAAGGTCATCCAAATGGAGTTTTAAAAAAGTTGAAGAGTAGAAAGACTACTCTTGTGCTTCTTGGGCGACTTCATCAATTTCTAACGGATCTGTAAACCAATCCGATCTGTAGCGGCAGGAGTCCAGAAAACAGGTGCACCACCCATCAGGTTGTCCGTAGCACTTCCGACAATTGGTAAGATTGGAGAAGTGAAACTTAATACACCGCTGCGGACAACAAATATAAAAGTAGTTGGATTTGTAGATTTTAAAATTTTGTAGTACCGGTGGTGGCAGCTGTTGGTTCTTGCATCTACACCTGCAACATCCGAAGCATTCACATTGCCGGCAGGCCAGCCCATCCACTTGCCACTTTGGTAAGAGGAAACACTTATCCTCACAGCAATAGGTTGTCCCCGTCTCTTCCTCCCAACGCTTCTTTGCACAATATGTGACGCCTTGTATCTCCAAACTCCTATACTCGCAACATGAGATGCGCTTACTTTCCATAGTTGATGTTGCTTTGACGAGGGAGCACGATGAAGTGATGCTGTGGTCAGTGGGAATG
Organism: Neoaliturus tenellus; assembly: GCA_030545055.2. Lineage (NCBI taxonomy): Eukaryota > Metazoa > Arthropoda > Insecta > Hemiptera > Cicadellidae > Neoaliturus > Neoaliturus tenellus. Next base: position 27,722,510 of record CM061534.1, on the reverse strand, counting down.
GGGTTTATATAAACTAAGGTGAGTGGAGGGGGAAAGGTCAAGGTCATCCAAATGGAGTTTTAAAAAAGAAAAGAGTAGAAAGACTACTCTTGTGTATCTATAGCGATTTCATTGATAGTGAGTGCTTCTGTATGCCAAGTTGATCTGTACTGACAGGCTCCTAAATAATGTTTGCAAAAACCTGCAAAATGATTGTTGCACAATTTGCAGCCAGTTAGCTGCTTTAGTGTAAATTTAATGCAACGTTCAGGGCAACAAGTGTACTTATGCCCTCTCATCTGGTACACATGGAATGTCTTCAACTCTGGTTTCGGCTTCTTCCAAGACTTGCACGTACACATGCATTGACCAAAAGCTTCACATTTTCTACACGCCAGGCCATCCGCAACATCAATGTCATTTGGCCATGAAAAACATTTGTGTTCGCAACAGTAGTTGAGTTGACTCTCCATGTTGCTGTGGTGAAATGATGCTGCAGTCATTGAGAGTGCACCTTAAATAAACTCAGTGGAGGGGGAAAGGTCAAGGCCATCCAAACGGAGTTTTAAAAAAGATAACTAGTCGTCCTCCTCCTCCTCGTCCGTTGTACTTAGAGAGCTGTCAGACGAAGAGCCCCGTGCAGGTGCTCCCCAGATGAAAAACAAATCAATTTTAAAACGAAGACCAGGATCTTGCATCATCAATTCCTTTAATTTGTCACATACTAAGTCGACCTTGTGTAAGGTGTCAACAACAAGCTTCCAATTTGTTGGTTCAATATAGCTTGTAGTAGAGTCTGCCTCGCTGATAACCACATCCTCCGGCCGTATTGGAGTGTAAAGATGTGTAAAGTTCTTCGGCTGTAGCTGAGGCTCAGGCTGGCTGGAAGTGGAAGGTTGAGTATGGACCCCTGTCGCATCGAAATCCATAGTCATTCTACATTCAATGTTGGGGTTTTCGTTTAATACATACACCAATTTCTCATGCAACATATCCACTTCTGCCGAGTCTTGCAGATGAACATTCCAGGAAAATGGCCATTCTTCATCCGTAGTGGAGTCAACTCGAGAAAGAGTGCTGTCCGCCATGATAGCTAAGCAAGGAATGATGTGAGCTACAGACTGTGGTAACAGTATTGAAAAGTAGAGGGGGTAAACCAAAAGTATGTGGAGGGGGTATTTTCAAGGTCATTTAATTTGGGTTTAAAAAAAAAGGAAATAGTGGAGGGGGAATTCTCAAGGTCATCCAATTTGGGTTTTTAAAAAAAAGGAATGAAGGTTACTCCTCTTCAGCCTCGTTGTCCCCCACATCCTCATTAGCCTCATCTTCATCAACGTCAGACTCGCCGTAAGAATAGATCGGGGACATCGGCGAATATTGTGGAGATTGTTGACCGTTGTTATCGTCCCCTTGCATTCTAACTTGGGACCAATCATAATTTAAATTCATTTGTATTATGATCCCAGGGTTGTCCCGCAGTATTTCCTTCATCCGTTTGCAAATCGTTTCCAAATAGTGTACACTATCGATCGACAGTGTCCAACCCGTACTTGTACCAACATCAGTAGTGGAGTCAGCTTGGCTGATGGTGTTGTTGTCTGCCATGGTTGCTTGTCGGACAAGGAATGACGGTTGATGTGATGCTCATGCAGGAACATGGTGAAGTGGTGGGGGGTGTGGTGGAGTAATGGGGGAATTTTCAAGGTCATCCAAACGGAGTTTTAAAAAAAGGAAAACCTACAAAGTAACATTGAAACTTTCCAATTGATGGTGGCGAGCGTTTTCTTCTGCAACCTTGCCGACACATGTGACTATGCCATACAGTATGAAAAGTACAACCATAATAAGGCCGAACAATAAAAGATAGCCGTTGACTATCATGATATTTTCTGAGTGTATCTGCTTTCTTCGTATCGCCCTCTCCTGCATCCTCTTCTCCAACTCGTGGACGAAGTCACAGCAAACGTGAGGACATGTTTTATCCGTTGGTAGGTTTGCCATTGTTGATGTTGTCGGTTTGGCTGTTGAAGATGGAATGAGGTTTCCAATTGTGATGTGCCATGTACATTAATAGTCAGGTGGTGGGGGTAGTAAGGCAGTGGAGGGGGAAGTTTCAAGGTCATTCAAACCGTGTTTTAAAAAACCTATCTTGTTACTGAGCTCATATGTCAGTAACAAGATAGGTGCTTTTGCTCATTTACTTCTTTAATATAATGAAAAAATAAACATATTCTACAATGGTTAGAACAAGAAATACAACTGCTAGTCAGCTGAAGTAATCTAAGTTGTCCGGCTCGGTCTTCATGGACGTCGGTGAGGAAGCTGTCGAGGAGTGTCCAGGCTCTTCCTTTGACTGCCGGGTGTTCCGTATATTGCAAGCGTAAACTTGCACGTTTATACGGTAGCCTCGTGCCACCATCAGCTGCAACTCCTTGTACAAGTCGTTTAGCTCCTGCTGAGTCTTGATGCTCACCTCCTCGTAACTTGCGCAACTGACGTTCAGAGACATCCTGATGTTGCTAGGTTGGCTGCTGGAGTAGAAATGAAGCCGAGGCACAGCGTTTGGAGGTACATGAAAAAGTGGTGGGGGTAATGGTGGTGGGGGTATGGAAGATCCAATTAAACACTTCTAAACTTTTTCCATCGATACAATGGGATGGAGCAAATAGCACAGGTGTCCTTGTAGTTTTCAAATCTAAACATCGGTGCTAGAAATCCGAACTGTTTTTTACCACCTTCCTGTACGAACCGTCGAAGGTCTCTGACGGCGGCATCGCCACAAGGCTTACAAAACTTTTCCCCGTCTTGGAACCTATACCATGAGTATCCCGAATACCCTCTATTATCTTTCTTGTACTCTTCGATATCCTGCTTTACTGTTATAGGGATATTATCTTGTAAAGCCGTCTGGAATAAAGATGCGTCAGTTATAACTCGTTGTAAGCAAAGCTCGTACAAGGTGCTCATCGTTTGCTAGTTGGCAACAGACTGACCGTGTTTCGCATCCAAGCAGGTTTGAATCCTAGTGTGGTAGTGGGGGTAATTACGGTAGTGGGGGGTAATTGTGAAATGCAAAGGTCAAAGGTCAAGGTCACCCGCGAAGTTTAAAAAAAAATGCAACATATCAATACGTGACAAACTTCACGTATTGATATGTTGCATTTTTTGTTTTCTTATTTTTTTGTCTTTTATGATTTATTTATAAAACATTACAATAACATATGTACAACATTAAAACTTAAATCTAACACTGCTGCTTGTCGGCAATGTGGATGGTCAACTCTGTAGAGTTGCTACCTGTGCAGCCGTGGGACACCAGGTATAGACAGCCGGGTTGAATAGAGCGAAGGTCCTCGTTTTGTAGAAGATGGACGAATCTCTTGGGCAGGTACACCTGGAACTTGGGCTCATCCCCCGGAGTAAACGGTGCCTCGCTGAGACTGCAGCAGATGGCTTCCCCAACTGTAGTCTCCATCTTCTTCATAGCATGGATTATGTAGTGCTTTTCATCTTTTAGTTCAGAGCACTTCTTCACAGGTAATATTGATGACTTGGAGTGAGCATTGAACTGCTCGACCAAAGTTTGAAGGAACTGGTGAGATGCCATGGTCAGGTTACAGATCGTCTTCTTGCTCGGAGATGTTGTCGTCTCGGAATCTCGAGTAATACTCATGCCAGGTCCCGGTCTGCTCCTCACTTATATACTCTCCGTTACCCCCACCACTCCCCACTTCCCCACTTTGAAGGTAAGAGGCGAGTTTATAGGCATTTTTCAAAGCGCAATGTCTATCTTTATCATGTTCTGGGCTTTTTGTACAAATACATATTGTTTCCAGCATGTATTGATAATTCTTATCCAATTCCACATCACTAACCGGAACATGAGTAAATCCTTCGATCCATCTTTTCTTTTCCAGCCCCTTTGTGTAAATATTGGTAAACTTGTCTGAAAAATGATGCATAATGTGATACAAGTCCGTGTAACTTGTAAAACCATCATACCAATCAATATGATGGAAGTGTTTTGAAATCCATCTGTTGGTAGTAGCGGCTTTACTAGTTAAAGATGAATAAGAACATGGTGGTTTAAATAAAAACGAATAAGGAACACTTGTATTCATGTCCAAAAACACAAGTTCTTTTATAATGAATCTATCATCATTACCACGAAACGCTTGAAACTCAATAATACGAGGCTTGGACTTTACTTGTTCTTCTTCTCCCTTGTCCATTTTGAAGGCCACACGTCTGCTCATTACGAAGTCAGGAGGTCAACTGATTTCCACACCACGGTAGGTACTACTTTTATACCAGGCCGTACAGTTGTTGGCGCGTTGGTGTATATTTAACGTTTGCACCGTCCCCAATAGGCCTAACCCCACAAAAAGTTGGTTATTGTTTTAAAAACTAACCATTGTCATTTAAGTTTCCATCTTTATATTTTCCTTGTTTTCCTTTTCATCACTAACACTTGATTCTTCTCCTCCATCTTCCTCTTCTTCCTGTTTTACTGATTTCTTATGTAGTTGAGCGTACTTTTCCAATTGTCTCCACATTTGTACTTCATGAGGAACTCTATTAAATATAGAAGTATCCACAGGTCCGTATATTATAGGTGCGTCCGGTTGTTTGTCCAAAGTGTCTTCCAGATAATCTTTAATAATCGAACTTGAAAACACCAGTTGTCTCAAGTATCTTGTTATAGGTTCAGTAGCACAAGTTAAAATGAAAAACTCCTCTCGATTAAGTTGAATTTTGTTATCATGTCTTGTTGTGTCTCTAAACCGCAGCTGATGATCACCACGTTGTTTAATAATATCGATTTCCACATTTGAATCCAAAAGTCCTACTCTTGTCTTTCTTCCAAACATGTTACTACTTAAATAGCATTCTAGCAGATGCAAGTGTTTCATAAACGATTCCCAAGCACTGTCCGTAAACAAAATCATTTTGGGTCCGTGAGTTAAAATTACAGTAGGGGAATAATCTGTCGATTTCATAACACCGATTAAAACACTTTTGTCCAAACTGGAAGAGATTGGGTAAAATATTCGCAGAAATACCTCACTCAATATGTTTGGAGAAATATTATCTTCAATATCCCTTTTTCTCTTTTGTATAGTCTTTCTTCTTTTAACTTTTTCTTCAACATTATTACTGGCGTGAAGTTGTCCGCAAACGTTTTGTTCACCTCCTTCCTGGTGACCTTGAGGATCTAAAAACTCAGATATCTCCTTCTCAATATCTACCACATTTTCAGGTGTACCACTAGGAGAAGCCATATTGAATACGATGCTACCCATACAACAGTAGGCAACAAACTGATGAGGAGCGGCCTGTACGCTCTGCTTTTATACTCGCGGAATGAAACAAAACCGGTTTTTACAGTACATTCTTAACAATTCCAGTTAAAGGTGTGTATGTTACAATTTTATCATGTAGAATTAAACAGTATGCAGTTGTATTAGCCGGTATAGCCGCGTTGAATTCCATTTCTATTTTTATATCCACACTTGATGATTTTACTGATTCATTTTGTTTAGAACAATCAATTACAACTATTGGGTAGGCATCGAAATATTTTGAAGGTGATAATAAAGGTGTATTTGCCTTACCGTAATATGAACTTTGGAATCTTGCGTACATATCGTACAATATACTGTATTTCTTCTTAGTGAATGACACATTTAAATTGTCGTATGGAAAGAATTGTGAATTTAAATAAACTTTAATATTTTTCAAGTCACAATGATCAAATTGTCCTGCATGTTTAGTGATGTCGTCTCTTCTACCTGTTTGTAAACCAAATATAATATACCTGGCTCGTTCTACATAATTTGATGTTTTAACAGTCCAAGTGTGTCGATCCGTAGTAGGTAAACTGGGATGCTCATGGAATTCCCAACTTCTAAATGGAATAACAATATCACGATCGGCTTTTAATTTTCTTAAAAGTAGCATTCTATGCTCGTCAGCTAATTTAACATGTGGAACTCTCCATACAATTTTGTCTAATTTTAATTTCCATTCATAAGTTTGCATCAGTCGTATTATCTGCAGCTTTAATAATGTCTTTATCGTTAGAAGACCTCAACAAAACTAATTCTTGTTTAACGTTTAATATTATTTTCCTATAATCTTCAGCAAAACCAAGCAACAAACGTAATGGAATATGAAAATCAAAATATCCATCTGAATTTGGAGTGATCGTGTCAATTGTAGGTAATACCCATCCGGCAGGTTTAAGTAAATTGGTTTCATTGGGTGTTATAGATGTTAGTCCTTTTAAAGTCGTTGTAATACCTACTTTTTTAGTAGAATCAACTGTTACACCTGATATTTCATATCTAATTTCATCAAACAGGAAAGCCATAGGATTATTTATAAATGGAACTGTTGTACCAGCAGTAGTACCGTCCTTTTTAGTAACTTTTCCTTCAATATACAAGTAACTTTCACATGGTAGTGTGTAAATGTCTTGATGTTGTATGGGAATACGAATTTCATCGTTATTGTTTAATTTCGATGAAGTGTAAGGGTTGTGGGTGTGATATTCTTTTTCCCATAGGGTTTTGTCGAATGTTGGGACCCTGCGCTATATCCAGTATATCCATAATCGGTTAATTTTAATCCAACTCTCTCTAAGAAACGAATGTTCTCGCGTGTTAACTCCTCCACAGCTGAAGAGCTACTAATGCGGTTTCCCGTAGGTTGTTCGCTTTTAAATGTTAAACCCATGGTTTTTGTATTAAAGTGTCGATTTTAAATGTAATCTAATCGTAATAGGCTCTTCTCTGAAGTCTACCAAGTTACCGTCTTGATCCAATACGCTCAACACGATGTCTGAAATGAAGTGGTGTTCAACGGTAGATATACCAGGTTTTGTGGCTTTTCAACAATTTTAAATCCAGGTGGTACACTTGGGTAAAATGTATGTATGATATGGGTGTTAGCCCCATCCCTGTAAGCTCCTTGTATAATGTTACAAGTTATGTCTATACTATTGACTTTTAATATTGTTACTGTTTTCTTACCGGAATGTGTTACATCTGGTTCTAAAACAGGCTCATCGTTGGAAAATCCTAATAAATCACCAATTGAGTTTGGTTGAGTAAAATCTATATAATATTTGGAAGTAATTTCAGCTTTCATCGTATTATTATTACCTTTTAATGTTATATTGTCTTTTCCCATTTTAGTTTGCAAAAATTCATTTATATGATCAATTTCATAAGAACCTGTGGGTAACCTGCACTCTTGTAAGTCTGTAAATTTCCCACTGGCATCTTTTCCCTTATAATAATGCAATACGTTATATTTACCTTCCGTAACATTGGGAATAGAGTTGTAAGTTGTAAAATGCAATAGTGCCGCCTCCCAAAACCTTCCTTTTTGCAAGCGTAACGCTGGAAAAAGGATACTTCGTAAAGTGGACGATTTCCTGTTAATGATACCGTATAGGAAGACATCTCAATAGTGACTGATACTTTTAGCTAGAAATTCCAAACATAAATGGCCGCATATTGAAGTATTATCAGGTTGTTCTCTTTTATAGTTATAATATATGTTTTTAGCAGATTTAAAGTAATTTGAAGTTCTTTTGGTGGTGGCAAATTACCGAAACTATCAAAATAATATACATTGTTATTTAGTTTCTTATAACAAACCCAATGGGTGCCAGGCCCTTCAGTATTATCCAAATTTACAATTCCAGTCTCATTCTGCCACATTTTCTTTGGTAAACTGTCTTTCATGAACACACCGCGGAAAAATGGTATTTTTAAACAGGAAATATATTTAAATAATTCAATATTGGTTAATGCTTTATGTGGTATGACCAATTGATTTTTTTCATTTAATATGCACGATAAGGTCTTAGGTAAAGACCTGCCCCGTTTTTTACCATTGACCACACGGTGGGCTTCTTCCTGCCTTTTCTGCTAGATCGTCGTCTTCTTATATTTCCTCCATGTTTTCTTGTGGTTGACTTCCTTTTTACCCTTCTTCTCCTCCTTTTTCCACCTCCTACTGCTGTTTTAGCCTTCATACCTGCTGTTACTGCTAAAGCTGCTGCTTTTTCTGCTATGCTAGCGTCACTTGATTTTACTCGTTGCCAAGCTATGTCCGCAAGCTTTCTGTCTGCTATCGATCTATTTTTTGAATCGGCAAACGTGGAATATGCGATATCGTGTTCTTTACAAGCCTGATCTAACTTGTTTATGCCTGGATCACCTCTTTCCAGTCGTTTTTTCAATTTAGTTCCTGGTCCGCAATACTGATAACCTCCCGGTATATGAAATTCGTATGGTAAAGCGTCTATTGCTCTATTTACGATAGATCCTACTGGAATACGGTTTAAAGCTTTACTTAACAGAGAAACCGGTGTGGACGTGATACCGCCTCCTTTCCGTATAGTGTCTCGATATGGACTGGTGTAATGAAATGCCATGATTGTCTTTTATATTCGAAAAGCGTAACCTATGTGTTACCTCTATGACAGGTTGCACATAAATGAAGTCATTTTATGAGTTATTTAATTAAATATCAATATCACCCCAATCTGATGATCTAAACTTTTGCGTTTTAGGGTTAATAAAGTATTTATTATAAATTTCTCGTTTAATATAATCACCTCTCGCGGATTCATCATAAGTATTATGTCCCGATTTTCCTTGAAGAATATCTGGTGTAAAATGATTGTGTAACTCAAATATCGCATTACCTAAAACTTTTATAAGAAAATTAACAGTGACAGCATTATCTACATGTTCAGGGTCTTTAAGGTTTGTTATACGTTTATTATTACAATTATACACTTTACTATCCTTTAATGATGTTGTAATGGTCTGTCCTACAGTTGCAGCATCATTTGCTTCTCTTCCTTGTTTCAAGTGTTTTATCACTTTATCATCACATGTAAAAAATACAAAGTGATTATTTGGATCTAAATGTACGGTTTGTGATAAAGCAGCTGCATCATGATCCTTATGACCCCATGACACGTTTGATAACTTTTATCCATGCAATCCCAAGCATTATTTTTGTATGTTAATAAATTAAATTTTTCATTACCTTGAACGAATTCATCCCCTTGCTTCGATACTACTTGATTTTGTTTTACAAAAGAGGTTGTTTCTTGTTTTAAGGTTTCCATCATTTGACCCACTGTTGCACCATCTGATGGCGCCGAACCATCTTTAACATTTGCTAAACAATTACCAAAACAATCTATAACCCCTACATCACGTATGATACAATGATCTTTTATATATTTGAGGTTTACAGCATCATTTTCATTTTTTGGATAACCTATATCGTTAATAACAAATTTATAAAAAGAAAATCCATCTTTTGTCTTTTCAGGTATCAAGGAATGTAAATAGCGTCTATTTACGCTGTCTTTTGCATCTTTAGGGTCATCTACGTTGGATATACGTTTATTGTTAGCACTATACGTTTTCCCATTGAATTTCAACGTATTTTTTAATTCAGATGACAAATAACCTTTGTTTATTGCATCACCGTTTTGATTTGGTTTACCAACGTTGATGATTCTATGATCTTCTGCGTCATATGTGTTATTTTGTAGTCTTAATGTTGGCGATATCTTTTCCTTTAATATTTTTAAATTTATTGCATCGTTTTCATCCGTAGGATCTTTTATGTTTTTTAACCTTTTATTACTCATATCATAATCTCCATCAGGTGTTTGTGGTAAACCAGCACTTCTTTTTAAACTATTCGCATAATATAACCCATCCGAGGAGTAACGTCCGAACTTGTCGACACTCATGGTGCAACTGAATAGTATTCTAGGGAGTAACGCATTTTTATGAGACCACGGTTTCGGAGTTCATCCACTAAAGCCACCCATTCGTTTTCCAATCCAGTATGACCCGCTTCTTTAGCTTCATGTATTAGTTTCATTCTATCCACCAATTTATTGATATTATTGTAATAAATCACATTTGTGTTATATAGTTGCTTCATTAAACCTGTACCTGTAACAGATTTGTTTCTTTTTCTTGGTTCTGGAGCACTTATATCCAAAGTGGATGACACAAACCTTCGTTTTACAGGTTTTCTTGGTATTATTGGCATTGGTTGTCTTCTCGTTGTTGGTATTAACTTGGATACAAATTCTCTATATTTTAAAGACTTTGATCTAAAAACAGGTTGGTCAGCTGAATACTTCCTCCTGTATGCATTAGTTTGTTCCAAAATCTTTTATATGCTTCCATGTCTTTTTCTTTAACTAACAATTCTAAAGGCTTATTTTCAAATAATAATTCAAATAATCCCCTTGTGCCCTTATATCTTTGATCACCAACAATAATATTATCATGTTCATCAATGTTTACCGGGCTATTACCAACCATTAAACCGTCTTCTGTTAATCTTACTCCATAACTATGGTAGTTTTTATTAGGATTTGTTCCAGCTAACATTTTTATCATGTATTTCCTTCCTAAAGGTCCTTTGTTATGAATGTTTTCACCCAACAAGCTTATGTTTGACGGACCTTCCCTTGTTTCTTCTTCTTTTTCCTCTTCACTAGCAGTTGACACAACTTCATGTCCTCTTTTGGCTTTTACTTCATATAATTCTCTTATTCCACTATAGTCCGGTGATTCTAGCTCTCTTTCGGGTTCTCCACCGGTAAAACCACTATATGTAGAGGATTCCGGGTCTTCATCACTAAAATCTTCTGATTTTACATTTTCTCTTTCAAACTTCGTAATAGGTGCAATTGCATCTCCTTCCAATACAGGTTTAGCAAATTTTTTGTTTAATTGTTTCAAGGGTTCAGTAATAGGTTTAAATGTAGATTCAAGGAACTTCTCCCTCTCGCTAATACCTAGTTTCAATGCTCTGTTTTTAGCCCGAATAGAATCACTAAGTGATTTTATTTCTTTTACTAATTTTTCTTGGATAACCATGTTTGTAGCAAGACGTGTTGTACAACAATGAATGTTTTATACCACGTTCAATGTATTAATATAAATTTATCAAATCCTATCCTGTATCGACCATTGTTTAACGGTTGTTCCTTCATAATTGTTAGGAACCCATACTTTTCAGCCCAAGCCTTTCCACATAACTCTTTAAATCGTTCAAATGTCATATCCGCATTTACATGATCAAAATATATATGTTTTAGGTTGGTTTCGTCCTGTTTAAATACAATTAACATGTTTGCATTGTCTCTAATGAGTTGTTTTGGTATTTTGCTGTAAGTTTGACCAATATAAATGCTATCTATGTTGTTATGTCGACCCATAGCAAAGTAATTTCTTATTGTGTTTTGGTTTTCACAAGACACATCGTCAAATATGAACACGGAGAATGGTTTAGCTTCTTGTGGTTGCATGACACTCTCGCTTGCATTAAACTTTAAATATTTAACTTCAGGCACATTAGTCAGTATCTTTTCCAATAATTGATACTTTGGTTGTTGTAGTGATTTTGAAAATACATATAGATTGTTAAAACGTAATCCTTTAGGGTTTGTAATCAAATTGAATACTACATTAGTTTTTCCACAGTTGGAAGGTCCGGTAACCAGACAACGAACGGTGTTTGGTAACAAATTGCCATGTTTCCCACTATTGAATTCTGAATTATCCACTGTGAGTTCATCTATATTATTAATAGTAAAACTCTCTTTTTGTGGTACTATCTCCATCCTTTGTAATGGTTCAACCTAAAATGATTCCCTATCGTTATATCAAATCCTTTTTAGGTATCCAAGAATCTTCCGTCTTATTAAATCCTAACCATCGTACTTTGACCTTATCTTTTTTCCGTTGCAACACCTTTTCAACTAAATATACATCGCCTACTGTTGATTTTAACATTTCATGTCCATAAAACCCTCCTTCAAGCAATTGTCCTTTATTATCTTTTAAAATATATGTCTCAGGTACTGTAGGTTGTACTTTGAATACAGTAAAAACCTCATTGGTCCAATTTGGCAGATATCTTTTACTGAATACACCTTTATATTTACTTATTCGCACTTTATCACCCACATTAAATTTTTTAGGCTTTAGTTTTTCAACTTTTGGTTTAGTATTCATTTTTATACGTTTTAATACAAAGTTTTCATTTTTACTAGTTACTTGGTTTGGTTTCATCCCGATAGTCCTATGAAATTTGTTATTGTAATCGTTTATAAGTTTTGGTAACATATCAATCCATATGTGCGATCCTCTGTTGGAAAACATTTTATACATTGCACTTTTTAAAGTTCTGTTGAATCTTTCAATTATTGAGGCTTTTACTTCTGAATTGGTTGAGTAATGGTTTATATTGTGTTTTTTCATTAAATTTGCGAATTCCTTATTAAAATATTCTATTCCATCATCTGTTTGTAAATGTTTAATAGTACGTTTGTCTCTTTGTATAGCTGTTTCCATTGCTTTTGTAACACTTTTGCCACTTTTATCTTTTAGTGGTAAAGCATCTGCCATTTTTGAAAAACAGTTAATAACAGTCAATATGTATTTATATCCTTTATTTTGTTTGCTATAAGGAATCATTTCGATTAAATCCGCTTGATATAAATCATTAATTCCTTTTATCACCGTATTTCTTCGTGGAAACTTTCTTCTTGCAGGTTTATGAAGTTCGTTGACAATTTGTTGCTTCAAGTCCTTCATATTGCAGGTTTCAATGTTTGTTGTATCACATGTATAATCACAATGAATGTTGTTTTAAATATTCACATCATTTATATGGGTCAAGGTCATCCAAACTTGTGTAAAAAAATGGGGAACACGGCGTTTGACTTGCCGTGTTCCCCATTTTTTTTACGGAAGGAGAAAGGAATAAGGTCGAAGTTGTAGAAGGACGAAGAATAGGTTACTAGTTGATAGGGTTTAGAGAGTAGTGGCCAAAAGGAAGAGTGTGGATTTTGTCGGGCATAATGTGTTTTTTATCATCCCGAGCTGACAGTGCTTTTTTAATTTCGGTGACACTGTAGACTTGATGCTTGAAGCTTCGGATATTGTTGAATGTTGCTGATATTGTAGCATCTTCAAACAAACAAGTCTTGTAGTGGTCAAATGTCACGTGTTTTTTCAAATAAGATGTCTTCACTCCTTTTGCTTTCTTGACTGTCGGTGTGTTGTTCTCGTGGTACATCTTAAATGAATACAATTTCGCCATCAGCGCCACTATTTCTTCTAAAGGCATTCCATTTGCTTCATCTTTGAATTTTCCGATTACTTTTTTATTTTTTTCATTAAAATTTGGATGGTTCTTTGGATAGTCAGAAAAGTCGAAATCTTCTTTGTATGGAAAAGTCCTTAGGTCTTCATACATGTCCAAAGTCCTTATCCAGTAGATAAACGCGTCCGTATCCATGTATGCGACTCCAATGTTTTCCCTTCCGTAGTGTTTAACCATTTTGTTATAATGGAAATCATACATCAGGGTTTTACTTATGTCCAAAATCGACATACCTATGTATAACGGACGGTCCATGACTATTGTTGTTTTCTTCATACTGACAGCGACTAGGTTTTCGTTTATAATCATGGATGTTCCGAAATTTGGTTTTTGCACTAATTTTTCCAATTTCCTAGGATCACTCACTAATTTTACATTTTTGTGTTTTCTTTTGTTCTCCAAGGTCTTCCCAAAGATGGCGTTGTTCATTAATTTATAGAAGTCCTTTTCAAATGCCGTTGTCGCTGCAGCTCTTCTTGTAGTGTTGGAATCAATATATGGTTTCAACCAACAAGACTGGGTGAATTCAATTGCTCTATGAATTCTCACTATACGTAGACCCAATTGAAGAGCCTGTTGAACTACCCAGTAGTGAGCCACATACCGATCTTTATTCTCCAAGGTCATCATCAATTTTGGCCATCTTCCTGTCGGTGAAACTTCAGTCTTGGCTAAAAGAGGCAAGTCGTAGTGATGGTCATGAAGGTGCTCCGGGTATTCAAAATCACAGTCCAAAATATAGCCTTTTGGACCATCCTTTGGAATCTGTGAGATGTCTCCGATGGTGGCCGGGTCGATCCATTTGAAGTCAGCGTAGGGAAGCGGATTTGACATTGCCCAACCATAAAGGTTGTTTGCGTCAAAGTAGCCAAGGTAGACCGATGGTTGTTGCTCGTCGAAGCCGGGGATGTACTTGTTGTTGGCTTTGACATGACGTGTTACAGCTTGTGTCAAACCGCCCCGTACACCAGATTCCATCATGAGCACCATATCTATATCTGTTAGAAGTTCCAATCGACAGTTGGTTGACTTTAGCATAGCTTGCCATGCTAATCCTGGAGATGTGTACGAGTGTAGAGGGTCCAGTCCATAGGCGGAGAAGCAGGTGTTTCTGAATTCTTCCATCACATCGCACAGCAAACTTACGTCCAGTTTTATATAAAAGTCTGAATATTCCCCTAAAGTTTGAATGTTTAGTTGGTTCCAAACATTACAAGCATGATTGTAGTCTTCAACGGAGATTTCACTTTCGTTTAATTTGCTGTTGAAGGCTTCAATCGGTGGTAGACTGGTTTCTTCAAATTTTTCTGCAGAAGTTATGTAATCGTAGGGGAACACTCCTTTACGTAATACTAAGTCCAATTTATCTTCAGGTACAATCTTGCTGGTTTCTTTTAGGTCTTCTCTTCGTAGATTCTCAGACAATCTGCTCAAACTAGATGCCATAAATCTATAAGAGTCTACAAAGCGAAGTTTAATTTTACCTACTGTTTTTGAAAAACTGATGTACTTTTCCAATGTTGTAGCAAGAACATCAATTTTACCATCATCTCTTCCTAACTCTGGAATAATGAAGTGGGAGTCGTAGCCGCTAAGATTGTGTAACACGACAGGGATAAAGTAAGGCAGTTTGTAATTTATATTGCATGAATTACAAGCAGCTCCTCTGTATAAACCTGTCAAGTGATCGTGATCTCTTACTTTTGGATTTTCTTCACTGAAACTCTTCTCGCATAGATAACATCTTGATGCCAGATTATATTCTTCTTGTTGATTCTCATTCAAAGGTTCCATAGGTACGATATTACCATACAAGCGTTGTACCTTTTCAGCAATGTCATACAACTGGTCTACGAAATACTTAGCGGCTTCTTCACCACGGTAGAGTATTGGAGTGGATGTTAAACCATAGTCTTGCAATTGGTTTTCAGACAAGGTTGATTTAACTAGTAAACAAAAACTGTTGGGTTGATGCAACTGATATTTTGTTCTTCTAGTCACTTCGCCGTCCGGCAGCTCCTGTGGTACTAACGTTGATTCAAAGTCTGCGTAGACCACTAGTGGAATTCGGTATTGGCGAACTGTCTTGTTAAATTGTATTGAAGCTCGGGTAGGCGGTGGAAGACTTATCTTTACTTCATAGTTCTCGTTGCAAAGTCTTTTATGTTCCAATAACCAGTCCAATCCTCCACGTCTTGAATCTTTCCAAGAAAAGCAGAAACATCTCTTGCAAACTGTAATCCTATTTACTCTTTTGGTCAATTGTTTTACAACTAAGGCTTCAAAGTCCTTTATCCATACATAATGGGAAATTTCACCCTTAGTTATCAATAGCAAATCCGTGTGGTTTCTTTGCTCAACCTTTACTACCCGCAAATGATAAACGTTGTACGAATCATCCAGACCAAAAACATTGACTGAAACGCCAGGATTTTTTTTTTCAAATTTGTCAATGTCTTTCAAGGTAACTGGGTAGGTGAGACCTTGAAAGTTGTAGCGGTGTTCATTCTCGTAATATTCTCTACCAACTCTACAAGGATTGTTTTTAACATACTTGGTTAACATTGCATACTTGAAACATTCATTACCCTCATTTTGAACATTTCTACACGAGTTAGTGTTTTGGATTTTCTTTGGTAGAGGGATAAAACTACTACCTCTTAAACCATATCCATGTTTATGAACCCTAACATCCATACCTTCAATTGATGACAAAGTCCATCCAGATCCTCTTCCTTCATGTTCTTGGAGTTTGGTTATAAGTTCATCCAAGCATTCTTCAATAATATCATCAATGTCGGAGGTGAAGGTAAGGGTTCGATTTTTGGTAATGAATGCTCTCAATGCTGTTTCACCATCAGTATTGTTAAACATAGCCTCTAACACCATTCCAAATTTAATAAAATTTAGCCTTTGTAGTTCTTCCCTCAAAGTTTGACCAACAAGTTCCTTAGCCTGGGTTATGAATGTTTCCAGTTCCAATTGAACGTTATTAATTTGAAATGTGTTACAACTCGTCCTGGCAAGGCCGTGGTGCGCAGTTGTCTTACATCTTCCAGTTCTTCTTCCATATCCTCTTCTTCGGTGTCTTCCTCTTCAATAGGTCTTGTAGCAGTAGATGGTCCAGCACCGGCAAATTGTATCACACTAGGTCTTCTTCTTTGCATTTGCTGTAGATAGCTGTCCCAGTAGTCCGTCTGCTTCTGGTGCTCTTCCAAAAACCGGTCAATTGAGTCTAAGTCTATTTCATCCATGGTAATATCTTCTTTTTTATCTTCGTCTTCATGTAATTCTCTGTGTAGGGTGAAAAGATCTTCGTCTTGAAAGATTTCCCCACAAATGTCACAAAGAGCCATTTCAAACAGTTTGGCTTTGAATGCACACTCTGTGAATGTCCACGCAATAATGAGCAGCGCCCTCCACAGGGGATCCTTTATATCCGAGGCAGATAGGTGGGGAAAGTGACGTCATATAGAAACAGGTTATCAATCATGTGCTAAATTTAGCCTTTACACAACCGTTTGTAATAAATTCCGCAGACCACACTCAAGTCCAAGTCCACATCCAAGTCCACATCCATATGTTACACTTTATTATTACTGCCACCAAGTAAATGTCACTCGCACGTTTACTTGATTTTGATAAAGGTACTGCACAAACTCCATATTGGTTGTTTGTTCGTTATACAAATGCATCATAAAATATGCAATCTTATCGATTGCGGCATTGTCCAACGGTTCGCAATTCACAAGTTCCAATGTGCCCTGGCTGGTCTTATCCTCTATAAGTTCCACCACTTCGTTGATGTCTTCTTCCAAGAGGATGAACTCAACACTGAAGCTCTCCATTGTTGTTGATAGTGTCTAGACAAATGCTTGACTAAATGCTTTATTCATCAGTCCTACATATATACCAATTTCCCCCTCCCATTACTCATTCCCCTTCTACCTTTATATGGGTCAAGGCCATCCAATAATACCCTTTGAGCGGGGGATAGATCACTAAGCAGCATGCTAGTCCATTGCCGCAAAGTGATCTATCCCCCGCTGTGTATTCCACACAAGTCCTAGTCTTTACACACACACACACATAAGCCCCCCAGTCTTTTACACTTAGTCATATACTCTGTCCTCCCTGCCAATTAAGAGTTCCCCATGTTTGCCGCTATTTTCAATTAACCTTTCCAAATCCCAAAACACAATGTCCAAATTAACCAAGTTCGCTCGTCCAATTTGAAACACACTATTCCCCCCAAAGTCACTTGCTCTCACTTGTTGTCCTGTATACTGCTTCTTCTTCCACGCTACAATCACTACCCTACCTTCTTCAACAACCATTCTTTTAACAATATCGTACACCTTCTTCAACATCCCTCTACAATTTAAATAGTTTATGGTCACATACTCCCACTCCTTACCAATGATCAGTGATCCACTCATTTTCTAGCGTTCCACTGGAAGGTCCAAAGCAGAATGAAGTCGGGATGTACAGACCCCCTCTTTTATACCAGTTAACCGGTTGTCCTTCGTTTAAAGTGGGTCAAGGTCATTCAAAAGTACCCTTTGAGCGGGGGATAGACCACTAAGCAGCATGCTAGTCCATTGCCGCAAAGTAGTCTATCCCCCGCTCTGTATTCTACACACACACACACACATGTCCCTGTCCAAGTCTTTTCATTACATACCTAATATATATTCACTACCTTCATCGTCACTATCACTCATCACCGTTTCTACAAACTCCACCGGATTAAAGTTAAATTGTTTCAATTGTTCTTTTAAGTTTTCAATTTGTTGGTCCTTTACTTCTAAAACACTGTGAAGGTGTGATATGTAGTCCGCTGCCTCGTTGATGCTTGCTACTCTGGGATCGCCTAACTTCAAGCTGGGAACTACACCCTGCAGCCTGAAGTATGCCATACGCCTTTCTTGCTCCTGCCGTTGACCAGGACTGAGCAAGCCTTGCCCGTCTTGGCTCACCTCCAGCAAGGTCCGTAGCATCGGAGCTTTGCAAGCGTTTGCCCGAGCAACAGTTATGCTATGGAATGGTCGAGCAGGTCCACGAGGAGCAGGCAGGACGTTGGCAGCACGCCTTCTTGAAGAAGAAGCCCGAGAAGTTTTGCAGTTGGAAGCCATGTTGAAGTGTGGTATTCAGCTAAGCGATACAAAGCAGAATAACCAAATTGCACATCAATACCCGTATATATACACTTATCAGTGGTGGGGGGTACTAGCTAACCTTGGTAAAGTGGGTCAAGGCCATCCAAAAACATTGCCAGAACGGGGGATAGATCACTAAGTGGCATGTTAGTCCATTGCCACAGAGTGATCTATCCCCCGCTCTGTATTTCACATTCACGCACACATTCATTCATACACACAAGTCCCAGTCCAAGTCTTTACCCACACACCTATCCACTCTCATCCTCACTATCATCACTGTCCAACAGGCTTTCACACTTCCTAATTAGTTTTTCCCATTTACTCCGGATATGAAGTAGCTCACTGCGAGTATTCTCTAGCATTCTGTCCCTTTGCTCTATGACTTCGTCGTACCACTCAATGATGCTTGGTGGAGTCTGAGTTGATGCGTCCGTCGTGGTTGGTTGAGAAGCTCCGCTGCTTCGCAACTCCTTCCTCACAGGACCAAAGCCGGAGAATCGGACACGACTCCTTGACGAAGGCCCCGATCGGATTGGTCCAATGCTCGGGCTGGAGTTGGAGGCGGCCGGGCCAGAGGTAGAGGTTGGGACGTTCATAGCAGACATGGTGGTGTTCAGCTTAACGGTGTAAAGCAGAATGAGAGGACGGTTGATCACCACTCCTATATATACCCATTTTTAGTGGTGGGGATAACACGAGGGGGGGGGGGGCCAAAAGAAATTTTGCTTAGTCTTCCCGGTCATCAGTTTTACATACCTTTAGCACACCCATTATTTTTGTTTCTTCAATAACTTTACACACCTCAAACACCCAAGCAAACAGCTCATCTATGTTGTTATAATTGATTTTTGTCCAGTGTTCATACTTATTAGTTTGGTTGTTTATAATACATAAATAAAATGTAGACCCATCTCGTCTTATACAACACTCAACTTCCATTCTATGCCGGTTTAGCACTTCCCAAGCATTGTGTTGATCTATAAAGAAGTCACCACCTTTGTAATTGTACCGTGACATGTTTATTACAAAGCACAGGAACAGACTGAAGCAAATAAACGACTCATACAAGCTTAGTAAGAGCGTTAGAGTGGGGTATCACGTGATACACAACATTAGTTGTAAGGTTAGCACTTTATTTTAAACAGTAATTTATATGGGTCAAGGTCGTTTAAACTTTGAAAAATTTTTACCTCCAAACACTTGTAGCAAGCTACAAGTGTTCGGAGGTAAGTTTTTATTTGTTAAAGATTTTTGTAACTTAGTCTTCACCCTCAAGGACACGGTTTGAGATTGTCCCAGTGACTTTACATCACCGCCAGGTTAAGGTATTATACAAGTCAAGTGTTTTTTTTTTTTATTCCTTGACTTGTATAATACCCCTCTCCCTTACTTAGAGAGGGTTAAGACTAAATTTAGAAAAATTAATTTGGAAGAAGAAATTTAATTAATGTAATAATGTAATAAAAATGTCCAACATTTTTAAACAATTTTGATTTTTTGGTGAGCCCATGTCCTAGTCCATTTCCCAAACAGATAGGCATCCTTTTCTTCGAATTAAATAAGCCCCGGGGACAAAAAATTCTCTTTGTACCATCGCAGGTGGTACTTTCATTCTATGAAGGCGGCCATCACCTTTTAGAATGATTTGCACATTTATGTTAAATGCTCCATAAGCTTGAACAATGAAATAATATTTTTTGTCCCTCTTGAGCCTATTAATTTTCAGCTTCTGCGGACTGTTGGGGTGTTTGAACTTGGACTTTTCAGGCATAATATTAAGGCTATAGGGCTTTGGTGTCGGAATTTTGATTTTCTTATTCAAGTGTCGTTGGCAACGATCTTTTTCTGGAAGAGCAAAACTCGGACAACAAAGAACCACAGCCTCTCTGCTAAACCAAACATAATCGCATTTATCACGCTTGCCAGCAGGGCATTTAACACGATTACGTTTCTTTTGTGTTGGACTCTTAGTGTTTTGGAGCGGCGCTTGATCTAACTTAGGCTGGCTGGAAAGGATGGAGGGTGATGGTTTAGCACGGTCAAGGGGCAATTTGCAAACAATTTTGGGTCGGGTAGGAGAATGGGTTAGATCAATGGTGGTTTTAGGTGAGGTAGAATTGTCTGGGGAAAAGATCGATTTACGGGATGGTTTGACTGTAGATGGAATGTTGGCTTTGGGTGAGGTAGAATTGTCTGGGGAAAAGATCGATTTACAGGATGGTTTGACTGGTGTGGATGGCATGGGGGATACGGGTAGTGGACATTGGGTCTTTGTATAGGAAAGGATTTTCTGTGTACGGGAGTAGGGAATAATTTTGGACCTCGACTTCTTCTCCTCAAAGACCGCTGACTCCGAATCAGAATCTGACAGCAATGAGATTGACGGTGATGCTATGAGCACTCGGCTGCTTGCAGGGTAAGCGCCAGCCCCTCTTGAAGTCGACGGAGCATCACCAGCACCACTGACACTTGGACTTGTTGGTTCCGTTGGTAGCAGCGGAGATAGGCTGGGCATTGAAGGAGCCGACGGCATCTCCAAACAGCTGAGGATTGTGCTCATCAAACACGTTTGAAGAATCGGAGCAGCGGAGGTTGAAGTCGGAGTAGATGTGTTGGTCGGAGTAGACGTGTTGGTTGGATTCAATTTGATGTATGGGAGAACGGGTGGATAGTTCTTGAAGCGCATGTTGCGGTGGAGAGAGAGCGTTAATTGCAAAAAACGGAGAAGCACTTCCAACAAAGGCTGGAGCAGGAATGAGAAGTGCGTGCAACCGGGCCGCCTTATATCCCCACCGGGGCTGCCACGCCCAGGATATAAGGGGTGGGGGTGGGGGTGGGGGTGGGGGTGGGGGTGGGGGTGGGGGTGGGGGTGGGGGTGGGGGTGGGGGGGGGCTCGCACTTTTTGTCCGGGGGGGGGTTAATTAAAGAAATAAACCCTTATAGGCGTTCTTATGTTGCCATCGCTATAGTCTCCGAAAAGATACAACTATGGGGAACTCCAGACTTGTGTGTTAGTAATACCTGCCAGTTAAAATCCAAAGAGAAACTTTAATATTTGGTTCAAGGTCACGCGAAACTTTTAAAAAAATAAGCCCCACACCCCCCTATGGGGGGTGTGGGGCACTTGGGTTGTCATCGCTGTAGCCTCCGAAGAGACCCAACTATGACAACAGGCAACATCCAATGTCGTCTAACCTTCACCACGCAAGACTTAAGCATTTACTGCATTGCTAACAAATAACTTTTCCAATAGCTAACAAAAAGTCATTTACATAATTTTGAAAGAGGTTGAGGACAGCCCTAGTGGCTTATGTCCCCGGTCCGAGTGCAGAGGCCATCGGCTCATTACCCCCGTATAAGCGTACAAACGGACCAACTCCAATTTTTCAGCCGCATTGAAGCATGCATGAGTGGAGCCTAACAATTATAAAAAGTGGTTTTACACGGGGGTCTACTCCCGTTCCCTATCTTTAATATTTAATATTTAAGTTCAGCAATGCAGTAAATTTATATAAGTTCTTACTAGGTCAAGGCCATACGAACATTAAAAAATTTCGGCCCCCGTACATCCATGGCGAACCACGAATGTTCGGGGGCCTTGGGACAAAAAAACACAAATAGCTAACAAAGTTTCATTTACATAATTTTGAGTTTCCAGAAGGGAAACTAACTGAGGACACCCTAGTGGCTTACGTCCTCGGTCCGAGTGCAGAGGCCATCGGCTCATTACCCCCATATAGGCGTACAAACGGACCAACTCCTATTTCTCAGCCGCATTGAAGCATGCATGAGAGGAGCCTAACAATTATGCAAAAGTAACTACACGGGGGCCTACTCCCGTTCCCTGTCTTTACAATTTACTTTGAGCATTGAAAAAGCTCAAGGGGGGATTGCTAAAACAAGCGTATACACTTTAGAAACATATAACACACTTACAATACAAAATTGAGCTCAACGTAGTCGATGCTGGAACAAGCACATACACATTAAACACATATAACAAACAAGACACAAAGGGTAAAAGCCACACATGAGACATAGGGTACAAGTAAAACAATTCGCAATACCCAAACGCAAGCGCAATATCTTACAACTAATGCAAGTCTTAAAGTTAGAGTAGACTTCGCTAAACACTGAAGGCGCCATTCAATGTTTAGTGATGCCTATGGCGGTCCGTCCCGATCGTTCACGTTCAACGCGCGGGAGCGGACTGCGAGCCGGCTCTGGCCGGGCCCCCTTATATCCCCACCGGGGCTGCCACGCCCAGGATATCAGGGGTGGGGGAGGGGGGGGGGGGTCGCACTTTTTGTCGGGGGGGGAGGGGGAGGGGGTGGGGGGGGGCTCGCACTTTTTGTCGGGGGGGGGAGGGGGTGGGGGTGGGGGAGGGGGAGGGGGTGGGGGGGTGGGGGCTCGCACTTTTTGTCGGGGGGGGGGGGGTTAGGTAAGTTAAGTGGGTCAAGGTCACCCACAACACTTGTACTCTAAGTGTTGGCTATACCCCCACCACAACTGGGTCCCTAGGCTGCACAACACCGCTTCGCCAGTATGTCTCCGGCTTCCATGCGGTGCGTCTCGCTGTTCTCTAGCTCTCTATATGTAAGTAATTTTACAAGTTCTGAATGTGGGTCACTGCACTTTAACTCTGGGACGATATCGACTTGTAGTATTTCAGTGTTTTGACTCAAGGTCATCGCACTTTAACTCTAGCACATCGGTTATCGTACCAGAGGTGCTTAATAACCTAACTTGTAATGTTTAGGGTGGCGTTTGCACGCCACGTAGTATCGCCATGAGTGTCCAGTCCAAGTTTTAAGTTAAATTAATTTTACTGTAATCTTTTCCATTTCCACTTCGTTTTGCCAAAGTATAAGGTGTCGCTTAATGAAGTGGTATTTCTCTAAAGTTATAGGGGATTGCAGGGATACAATTAGTTTATTTAGGAGACTCTTCATCTTGGAGTTTAACACAATTTCCACTTTGACTTTGCTTCCTCGGCTCTCACAGCCTAAGCTGTACAGAAATGTTTCTTCTAGTGCCAACTCGGGCCAAGAGAACAGTGTGTTGACTGTAGGACAGCTCATGGTGAAGTGATGCGATACTCCAGCGTACCACCTCACCTTCCCCCACCACTGTGACCTTCCCCCACTCCTGCTGTTTCCCCCACCTCTTTTCCCTTGACTCATGCGCTACAAGCAGTCTCTCAGTATTGTGCGGACTTTTGTGAGGAGAAGCCATGTCGCGGGACGCTTTAGGTAAGAAACTTAGCCGTGTTAAGGCTTTATTAGTTGCTCACTGTCCACCACTCAAAGTTAAGAGGGTTTCCACTTTAGCTAAGTGGCGCAAACTGTTGCGCGGACACTCTAAGTTTTATACAAAACAGACTAATGTCAGTTTTACTGATGAGGATTTGTTTAAAATATTGGATGAAATGACTTTTCCTTGCAAAATTCAGTTAGTTACTCCCATTCCTGACAGTTTAGAGTCTTAGTCTCTCAAGCCGATATACCTAGAGTACACAGAGCCTGACAGTCAGTCACTCGGTGGCTGTCGTGGGGTGCGCATCGGTGTCGGCGCTCCGTTGTTAGGTTTTCAAGGTCACAGTAATATGAAATTGTTGGTGTTGTGCTGGTTCAAGGTCACCTGAGGGATAACCGATTGCCCATTTAGGCAGAGTCATGTCAGAAACTCGAGTTTAACTTGGCACTTTTGCCGTTTCTCGTCGAAAATTCGCTCCAAGTGGTCAAGGTCATGGGGGCTCGGACTGAAACTCGGAGCGTAGTGCGAGAAACGGCAAAAGTGCCAAAAAATTTTAAGTTTCGGCGTGACCTTGACCTTAGTGGCATCGGTGACGTCATTTTGATGACGTGAGGGGTGATGACGTCATCAGCACGTCATTTCTGTGACGTCATGGGTGTGACGTCTTCGAAATGACGTCATTGGTGATGACGTCATCGATGACGCAATCGATGACGTCATCGATGACGTCATCGGTGAGGTCATTGACCTCGATGACGTCATCCCTCAGGTGACCTTGAACTGAGCCAGCACCAACAATTTCACACTACTGAATTGCAATCTAGATATCTTCAATATAGATCCTAGTAAACCAATAAAATATTTCTTATTCACTCATTGACTGTGTATTCCATTGTCTAGATTATTGGCTTTAAATTTGGTTAGTATTTTTTAACATTCACTGATGTCCCGTACAACTTAAAAACATTTTTATTTAATGTATATTAAGGGGTTAACGGTGAGTCTGTGTCTTGTAAGGATCCAATTGCTACTGACTTATGATTATATATCTGACAGAATGCTTGCCATGGAGAACCCCCTTTATTTTATTATGATGCTTTCATGTATATTAATTTCGATAATACTCGGAAATTTTCAAACATGGCCAACTTAAAACGTTTTAATACGAACCCCTATTTTTTCAATAGCTTTTACATTTTTAAGAGAATTTTTCCTTTACATTTTCCACGTAAATTGACTGTTAAGGCAGCTAAGGGCGAAAACAAGTCTCAAATGACATTTTATGAACAATTCTTCAATTGAAATTTTTAAATTTTATATTTATTCGTCATCAAGAATATAAAAAGAGTTTATTGGTGAGTCAATTATTATTTTTATGAGCAAAGTTTTCTAGAAATGCCATTTTATTTTTATTCTTTAATAATGAAAGTTTCCAGACATACAGCAGATGAAAGTTTGTCCCAGGTTATTCTTATTGGACTAAAATATACTTTAATTACTCTTAGTCCCCTAAACTATTTACTTATGAGACAAAAATAAAAATGAAAAGTATCTTAAAATTACGTACAAATCTGAAATTACATACAAATGAGTTGTTTGTTTTAAAGACTTTTAGTTTTGTAACCATATTTGAAAAATTTCACTTAATCTCAAAAACTGAAGTAGGCCTACATACCTTCAAGTAATCATCATAATACCTAACTAAGGAAGTCCCCAATATACTGCTAGATATATGTAGAAAGAATAAGTTAGCTATTGAATCACTCGCCTGTATATGACCACTGTAGAGCCAATTTACTGTATTAATCCTATATGAAACTATTATTAATAAACCGAAGATTTTGAGTGTTTGTTATATTGTGTGTCACTAACAATAATATTGGCCAATCACTTTATATTGCTCAATATATTTTGAGCTTATTACGTTGGTAGATATATTGATTTTATAGTGATCATGGCAGATGGGATTCGATCGATTATAATGTAAGATAAAATAACGTGGCTTGTTTAGTTAAACATGTATGATATACATATTTTCATACATTTTTTCACAAGTATTTTTTCAAAAGTATTTTTCACATTTTTAATAAAAAAGTAACCTGTATTAAATATAAACAAACCCGGATTAATGCAAAGAAGAACGACTATAAGAACGTCTTAAAGATTAAACTATAGCATTTGACACAATACTTTTAAATAACAGTCATAATCCGGTATCCAAAACACCACATTTGAATTCTTTGCTGGTGTACACGATGCTTGTCTGATACTGTGTTTTGATGGGAAAATGTGCTCATTTACTGTTTCTAGTTGTAAGGGACGCCAAATTTACATGAATATTTTTTTCTCCACTCTCCAGATAAACATCAATCAACCAGATTCCAGCACCTTCATCAATTACAAATATTATATTCAAAGCACAATAATTAAATATTTATTCCAAAGATAAATTGCATTTTGTAAAAAGAAATTAAATTAAAAAGGATCAACAAGAATATTTTGAATATTTAAAATATCAAGTTTTAATAATTTATCTGTCAAGAAGACTTGCTGTCAATCCCAAGTGAATGAATGTATTAAATCAGTGGTAAGAATATACGAACGAGATAGACGCAGTTTTGTTGTGGCGTCTTATCTCCTTGTACCCGTCAGCTGATAGCTGCAGCGGTGCGGCACGGCCGCGGGCCGGCCGCCCGACCCTCGACATGAGCGATCCCCACTCCAGGGTGGTGGGGAGAGGCGCGCATGCGCACTGGCACAGGGTGTGCTAACAAAACCAGCGTGCCCGAGTGGAACCGACAGTTCCCTGACTCAACAAGACCCCGACTAGGTCTCGACTCAACTTGTAAGTACTCGACCGAATCTACGACTTTAGTGCTTACAATAATTAGCGATGACATATATTTTTTTTTAGTAAACGATTTCCGATTAAAACCATTGATTTAAGTTAAATATTCTAAACGAGGATTGATTTATTATTTTCTTGAATTTATTAAAACTTTTTATTTGCAAACTTGTCTTTACCAGTCCGTACCAACACGGTACGTTAATTAATTAATTACTCACGCGGTGAGAATTAAATTAATACAGAAAAGTCCGTGAAATACAGGACGGTAGGGATTAAATTTGTAAATTTGAATCAAGAATAAAATCATTTTTAACGTAAAACTGGTGAAAATCATTTTGTTCTATCTTGTCCTTGCAGGTCTGTGCAAACCCGAATTGTAAATTATTTGTATTACGAACTCACGGAGTAGTAATATTCTTAATACGAACCAGGTTCGTGGAATACGGACAGCTAGGACAAATTTATTTGTTTAGAACAAAGCCACATTTTTAGTATTTATTCATTAAACCTCATTTTGTAACTTGTTTCTACAGGTCCATGCAAACCAAGTCCACAAAATAAATCTGATTAATAATTATAAAGCAATTCATTATTAACTCTGTGGACACACGGTGCAGTAGAGCAATTTTGAAAAGTTATTTTTGTGCGACCGAAAACGGCAGCAGTAGGTGCAATTTGCCGGTTCTAGGACAACATTTTTTTTCTTCAATAAAAGCAATTGTATATTTCTGTGAAATACGGTACTCTTAGGACTATGTTATTAGATAATTAAAAATTATTTATCTATTGCCTACGAGGTACTGACTGCCAAATAAGATTACAACCACAACCTAGAAAAGGGTGATTGATGTAATAGAGTAGTTGCTTTGCTTTATGCTTGCTGTTTTATTTGTGCTTTGAATACATTGCCACTACACTAAGTGCATTCCTCTCAAACATTACTTTCACAATTATTTATCCATAGTTAAATACCAGTTGGTGACTTAAACACTCCCCTTACTCCTAAAAAACTATATTTCTCTTGTTTTCTCATTTAACATTTAATTCTGTATTACCGGATTTAGCTAATTTCCTTTCTTTGTTCGTGAAATACGGACCTAACAACGCTAACTCAATCTAACTCTTGAAACT